>CCAG010021886.1:0-51814 GCA_001077435.1 Glossina morsitans morsitans | reverse complement strand
AAAAAAAGAGTTCAATAAAATACGTATTGTAGATGTGTATGTCGACTTTATCAAACGGTACACTTTACCAATAAAGAGTAAGCGAGCAGGTATTTCACTTTTTTTATCAACATTCAAGGAATTCATTATGATTTCAATATTATTGCTAAATATTATAAACAGTTTTAGTAGAATGTCGTGCTTTCTCTCGTTCGTTCGCTCGTTCGTTCGTTTATACGTTTGTTCGTTCATTTACTTACTTCAATTGAATTGATTTATAATGCGGGATATTTCTTTTTCGTTCAATAGATAATACTTGCATTCAGCATATATATATATATATATATATATATGTGTGTGTGAGTCATCAAATCTCATTTATCGAAATTTGCTCAGAGGTCAAAGTTCGCATGTTATTATAATTAAACTGTAACTGACAGTTAAAATTCTCTATGATTTTCGGATTTTATTTATTTACGACTCAATCATCATCAAAATCGATTACAAGGCCATATAGTTTTCAAAAAAAAAAAAAAAAAAAAAAAAAAAAATACCAAGACATTTAATAAACTCAAAAGTCGATGAAGCATTAGAGTAAATGCTTGTAAAACTAGGCGCAACCATTCGTACTGATAGTCAGTTAGCAAGCAATTTGAATAAACGCTTAGATCATAAAACAAACTGAAATGAAAACAGATAGAAGCATAAGTTATTATGATCAAATTATCGTTAGGGAAACAGAAAATTTCGAAAAGAAAAAAAAAACACTTCATGACGAAATAGTTTGCCAGTAAACAGAAGTAGCCCTTGTAACTCGCTTATCATCGAAAACTATTCATAATTCATTGCACTACGGGATCATGTCCCTTTCAAAAAGATTGCTCTCCTTTTTTTTCGCGACCTTTCACTGCAATGCAATGCAATGCAAACGAGAACTAATCATCTCAAACTTTACCGCTTTGTTCGACATATATCGGCGTCTTTCATCTGCTGCCATCCTTTCCAATACACGTTCAGTTCTCATTTTTGACGGACTCGATTCTCTCTATAATATGGGAAAAGCACTTCTCATCCACTTCAAAATCAACATGTCGTAAGTAGCTAAAGTTATATCTACGAATTGTATTTCCAATTACGATATTCTATTAAATCTTTTTGTCATTACGTTCCGAGTATACGTTTATCGAAAATTTATATATTCGAAGGTAAGTTTTATATTACTATTGTATTGTTTTTTACATAGCCTTTAATTTTTGGAGAGCAATTATTAATTTGCTCTCAGCTTGCTCAACTCAGCGAATCATCTGTTGTTGATTTGCCGGCTCACCGAAGAAGAGGAAGAAGAAATAGCTCTCCAGATAAATGAAGTGAATCGATAGCCCGTTTCATACAAAAAAGAATCTAAAACACACATCCTGGCAAGATGGGAATTTCCACGCCACGTGTACCATTTACGGTACACGCTAACGAATTTAATAATTCACGGCAGAACACATTGCCTTTATGAGAAGGGTTCATGTAATAAACAGCGGTTTGATATTTTCCATCAAATTCTGTTGTACGAAAGGAACGAACGACCATAGGCGAGGGGTTTGTCACATGCATCCAAAATATATTACTCAAGCTATAATCTGGAACAACTATTCGTCTGTAATTTATTTTAAAGAATGCTAAGGTGTGCAACGGGTACAAGGGTACAAACAGATTTCAGAGATTATGTCCTTTGAAATTATATTCGAAGTTTTCTTTTTCATCGATACCTATTTTGCATTCTTTCTATGGAATCGAACTCCGGTCGTTATAAAGGTATCATCAATGTATTCGATTTATGCGCTCCTCTTCCTCTTCTTCTTGACGTAAATTTAGCTCATGCTTTGTTTGAAGCAGAATTCCGATGTTCCCTCTTCGTCTTCTTCTTGCTGATATAAATTTTACGCATGCTTTCTTTGAAGCAGAATTCCGATAGTCATGGGCGTATTATTAATTTATGCATTTCAGCGGGTACCTGTTCTTCTTCTTGATATATATAGTTTACGCATTCTTTCTTTGAAGAAGAGTACCTGTAATCATAAGATTATTCACAATTTATTCAATTTAGCGGGTTATTCTTCTTCTTCTTCTTCGCTTCTTAGTAGGTTTTAATTAGCGGCTATAAGGGAACAAGAATAGTACAGTAATAGGATATTTTGACATATCAAGTGTAGTTTTACAAAACGATCAGCGTGACCGTTGCCCTTTTCAGTTTTATTTCCTTTCAATTGTCTTGCATAAAATGTCCAATGTAGAAAGGTTTCACTGTATGCATCAACATGAACATAAATGGCTAATAATTTCAACTGATTAAGGAAGGCCGTTGACAGAACAATGTATGCTTGTATCGTAAAATGAAAGTATATTAGTTTTATCCATTCGTTTGCCCAACTTCGAAGAACTCTTGTGTGTGTATGTGTGTTTTCAAATGCTTACTAAATTCATCGCATCTCATTCATTTGTGATTGAATAGAAATTATTTTACTTCTCTTTTTTTTTTTTGTTATCTACGTATATTTGTGTGTAAGTAAGTTCGTTGGCGATCATTTAAAGATTTTTAAATGTATTTTCGCAACGAAAATTCCATGCTCATCACAACCGATGATATATATTTTTGGCAATTTCTGATCATTACAAATGGAAAGATGCAAAGATAACGCATTTGCAAGACAGACTACGTGACGATGAATACAAAATGCTTTAAAAATCTAAGTTTGGTGTAACTTTCCTAGACAAGCAATGAATGAATAAAATATAAAATAGTGACACATTTACAGTTCGGTTAGTCGGCCACTTTGCCAATAAAAATTGAAAAATATTTATTCACTTATTTATTACGATGAGGTAAGAAATATGCATGTGGGGTAAGCAATAATAAATATATATATATATATATATATATTTGTCCAATTTGGCCCTAATATCAATAACGAATTCGCGATTTTTATCGGCACTAAAAAAATGCTAAAATGGCATTGTTGGCTAAAATATTAATGGTAACAATGAACGTTAGGAAAGTTGGTCAATTGCCGCAGTCAGTTAATTTGCTATTAAATAAATTTAATACTTGGTTCACTTTTGCCTTACCGATTACCCGCATTCAAATAGGAATCAAGTGACATAATACCACCAGCAATAATAGCAATAATAATAATGATAATAATGATAATAACGATAATGCATACTACGATATTAATAACATAGATCGATAATGTGACTGATAGCATAGTTAGCATATGATAATTGGATGCCTAACTGTGGACTGTGAACTCAATAAAATAATTGAAATCAAACCAAGCCGGATGTCAAGGATGATCTAAGGGGTTAGAGAAAGAGCTAATAATAAACATCGTAACGTATGTTTGATGTAAATAGATTCCAAAAAGAGCATTTCCCCTGGTATCCCATTATTGGTTAGTAAAAGTCCTGGAAATACGCAAACTAGATAGCAAGATGATAAAACTATTGATAACATGTAATGGCGAGGTGGACAACGTCTATGAATAAAATATTTGATGTCTTATAGCAGGCCCACGATTAAAAGATAAAATGAGCGATATGTTTAGACCCGCAATTTAATTTTACTTAAGCTCAAGCCCAAGTAAGCGAGATTACTAAATGCAAGTTGTCTGAAAACAGTTGCATATATGTAGTTATAGTGTTTTTTTCATCCTCTATATAAAATTTAGAGTAAAGAACTGGGCAAAAACCATATAGAATTTATATTTACTTGGCATGACAAGAAAAAAATAATGCAAGTCATAGACGTTGCTCATGTACTACAAAAGCATGCAAAGCACTCAAACGAATGACGTGTATATCGTTAAGAGAGGTAATATAAAGCAGCAATGGACAGAAGGACGGGGAAACTTAATATCTATAAGAATGTCATCTACAGGTGTTATATTGAAAGCCCTTAGGAAAAGCTTAGGCGAGACAAAGTACATCTTAACGTCCGTGAAAAGAATATAGTGAACTGTAATGCTGCAGCCCTTCCAAGGAATTTTCATTAGCGATTTTATAAAAACGATAGTAAAAGTAAAATATATTTGTGCTCTGAATTATTTAATCCATAGGTGCAAGACATCTTTGATAGGAAAAGTAAAAAATAATAGTAAAGAACAAAACAAAAATACCCTACGTTGCAATTGCCATACACTAATTATCGTAAGAGTATAGTGTGATCGAGCGAATGTATGCAGCTCCCAGAAGGGATTGAGATATCCCCTATATTTCACATTACACCAATCGATTCAGAAAATCGTGCTGGGACCCGAGCTTGCTGTCTACTGAGGCCGTCTCTCTGTCTGTTTGTCTGTCTGATTAATTCATGTTTGCCTGCAATCTTCAAAGTATTTCGATTAAATACAACGCACTGATATATTTATGACCAAGAACATGATCCGAAGCATTAGAACGCAGCATTTTTGCAATCACTCTCGTCTACACAGTCCTATTTGGAACAGGTCTTTATACGAATAAATCTGACCATTTTTAAAGTTTCTTCAAAGCATGTTAGTGTTTCACAGAAAACATATATACATACGGCATCATTTTTGGTATTTTATGATGCAAATGAATGAAGAACCGTATTAGGCAAGATACTTAACGGGCTTGGCCTTCCTTTTAACTGCAACGTTTTAACTCGTTTATAATTAAATATTTAGAAAATCCACATCTGCAATTTTTTCAGATACTTTATGACTTTGAAGACTATTTTCCAATCGCAGTCAATGCACGGTAAATACACGTTTCTGTAATACGTAGTTGATGTTATGCGTATACCCATAGAGATGAAAGGATAAGCATAAGCAATCTCTCGCATCTCTATCGTCTTTCATTATTATGGCGATGATAATGATTGAGTTGTTTTCCGTTCGAAGAGAAAAAAGGTTGATAATATGTTTTCTATCGAATATTAATTTAATGTTTAAGTTTAAAGCGATTGTAAAAGCGCACTACTTCTACTATACCTACTACGTTTTTACTTATCCTTTAATGGCTTAGAAAACCATTACACCTTTCCTAAACGACTAAGGCTACGTTGAGTGAATTTAATAAATGAGTGCAAGTCTTTCGTCCCAGACCATTTGAATGCCACATGTGAAAAGGTTATAAACGTGTAAGACTAATCGTTAAAAAACCCACACTATTTCACCTAAGGCCAGAGTTCACTTCTTTCCATCGTACAAAGCTAAAGTGTCGAACTCGTAATCATGTAAATGCTTACTTAACCTTAGATGGAAGCGATCCCAAAACTGCATCTACGCATCCCATATTAACTGCTGCAAACCTCTACTCTAGATCAGTTTTCTTTATAAAATATTAAAAAGTGTACTTGTTGCCAGGTAAGCGGTCCTGGGTAGTAAAATGTATAGTTTTTAGTCATTTAACCTAAGCCCGACACTTTTGTGTAACGAAATAATATATTATGTTAACATAGTCAAAAGGGCAGACGGTCGGCTGACGGAGGGACGGATAAACACACGTGTCATATTAAATGTAATTAGTTTGACAGCAGGGGAGGGAGGAAGACGATCGAATCTTGCTTACCGGATGGCCAGATGGTATGCCCTGGTCATTTCCACATCCTGCTCAAAAGTAGTCCCATCCGTTCTAAATTTTTACACATTTACTTTACTTTAATACTGCAACCATACTACTTTGTAGTGAGCTTTTTGGATAAGGCGTTACCTGGGCAGTGATCGTAAAACCTGTTCAGTCCCATCCAGCTTTAATAGCTTTTGCCACCAAGACATAAGGTACCAAGTGTTATCAGAACATAAATATACATGGACATACATTACACAGACAGATGGAAGGACAGAGGCACTCAAACCGGTTTGGAATATGATTGTGGTACGAAAATTATACTGTACTCGAAATACACCCGAATTACTTTATTCTCTCAATACTCGCGCAGTAAATTTGTTCATAGTTTTACAAAAGTTGGAGACCCTCTTCAAGACTTGCAATCAACTTTTCTGCTCATAACATTATCGTAGAGAATCCATGTTTCATCAGTAAGTAATCAGATGGCCAGACAGACTTAAATCAATTCAGAAGGTGATCCTACATCCACCGATATTATAAAATGTTGATGTATGTCAAGTTCTTCTGAATGTTGCATACATCTGCCCAAACTTGGGCAAGCAAGCCCAGTCCTATTTCGTCAGTTGTACGGTCCTTGTCACCATTTTGTAGATGTTTGTAATCGTTTAAGTAAAACAGGAAGTTGATATAAGTGAAAATAAAAACTTGCAGATAAAAGATAAAAAAAGAAGCACTCAAGATGAAAGGTCAGCAGCAATGCAAAGAGCTAGACTAAGACTCAAAAAAAAATGTGCTCGTTCTTGGGAATTAGATGAAGGGCATAGAGTTTTCTCCAATGCTTTACATTTCGGTTTCTTTTTTTTTTCTCGTTTATAATTTCCAAGGTGTTGTGACATAGCTTGAGCACTTTCACAGAGTCAGCAAAAAGCAGAATACAGAAAAAGAAAAAATCAGTCAACATGTAAATGCAATGCAAAGAAAATTTAAAGCTAAACAAGCCACACTGAAGCAAATCTCGAACACTCACCATCCAAGGTAAATGTAAGAAATTGCTATCGTCCATATTGTGGGCATGTCAATGGACTGCAATTGGAATCATTTGTTATAAAAAATTAAAATGAGTCTCTGAGAAGCATCTCATCTGCTGTATTCTACATTGAACTTTGTTTTTGGATGTTGCATTATTAGAATAATCCTTTCGAGGAGATCTCCATTACAAGATTTCATGGTTTTGCGAATACCAATAACGCGCCAAATGAATGAATGGATCAGCCAAGTTTCGATTTGAACAACTTCGGCCCTCTGATGCAGTTTGTATGTGCCGGCCATAGACAGGCGTGGATGGAAAACCGATTTTTTCATGCGATCTCTAATATTTATTTCTTTCCATTGCAAATACAATAATAAATTTTATATATCTCTACTTTCCGGTGATGGGTGTAAAAGAAAGGAGAGGAAGAAAAAGAAAAAACTCTTTTGTTTTTTTTTGTTTTGTTTAATGGCCAACGACAACAATTTTTACGGTTATAGTTGTTTTGCTGTATAATTTCAAGAAACCAGTAAAATATTCAGTGACATTTAACAGCAGCTACGTCATCGCATGATAACGCAACTACATAAAAAAAATAATAAAAAAAAACAATATGCGGGGAAAATGCAACGCGCACAGATGTTGGGAATACAATGCCACAAGTATTGCAACAATAAATGATAGAAAGTAAAAACAAAGCCATAACTACATACACACACATGATAGAGTGTTTGTGGTGGCAGTCACAAGTAGGATCCTTCACCTTGTCTGAATTGCGCTATTGCACATGTGCGTTGCTGTATATTATGTTTACGAGTTGCTCTTGCTGTTGTTGTTGTTGCTGTTGCTGTTGCTGTTGCTATAAACCTAAATAGATGAGGAAAACATCAAATAAATGCTGGCGCATCAATAATTATGAAGAGGAAAAACGGCTTAACACAAAGAGAAAAACGAAAGAAAAAAAAAGAAGAAGAAGAAGAAGAAAAAAGAGAGATTTACAAAATTTATAACTGAATAGATTTCTTTTATTACTTCCCATAATAAAATAAAAACAAAAGAAATATTTATTTAGATGTTTTTTAGCTTAGCCTTGACCTTTTCCACCGGATGTCTAAATGAATACATTTTTAGTTATTTATGTATTTTTTAACTGTAAATTTCTTGCTAGATTTTTGTTTTTATTCTTTTTATGGGCCGCGAGAGCTTTCAAAATTTTGCCTCGACTTCCTAAACAGCATAACAAGATGTAGTTTTTTTTGTATTATTCTTTAAGGAAAAAAGTCGTTTTTTATTAGAAAGTGCATGTGATGTGTGTTGCATCATATCTGCGAACAAAGTCACATAAAGTTACTCTTCCTTGGAATTTGCAAGAAAATTTAATTGATTTTTCTTCTTTTTGCGTTTTTTATTTCAATCAATGATTACAACAATCACATCGATTTCATTATGTACTACTACTTCTTCTTCTTCGTTTTCTCCTACTGCTTCTTGTTATTTTGTTTGAGTCATTTCGTTCAATTTATTATCGCTGAAGAGTAAAAAAGTAATAAATTTAACGAAAAAACCAGAAATGTTTTCTACACAAATCATTTCATCTGCAATGAATCACTTTTCCCGTTAACAGTAAATATATATTTAAATTATTTTAAAATCTTTCTCTATATATGTACAAAGAATATGTTCGTTTTTGCTATTAGTATGACTTTTTTTGTGCAGTGTATCTACGGTCGAGAAAGTCTTTACTAATTCTATTTCCTACTACAGGGAACCTTTTAAGGGATTGAAGTCCTGTTCACTGGGAATTCTTGCCCACTTTTCTGTACCAATCAGATGGAAAGTAGAAATTTGCCTCAATATATTCTCACTGAAATATATTCGAATTGGATATAGTGCGTTAAAAAGGGGCGTAATTAATTCGAGAAACTTTTAAAGACGCGTGCAATCTCATGTATGTTTGTATGTTTTCTCAATAATTTGGGACTTAAAGGGAGATGGCCAATCGTTGATCATCATGATTCTGATTAGATTTCCTCTATATATATGTATATATATTGTAAATTTTTTTTGGCAGCATTTCCTGGATAGTTTTGCAAGCGAAAAACAAGTAAGAATGCCATAGTTGGGCAAGGTCGATCGTTAGATACTCTACACCGCTTCCCCTAATGCGGTCATTCAGTCATTTTCTTAATAATACACAAAAAATTATGCATTACTTTTATGAAAAAGCATAATTTCCATAAAAGCCCTTAGATTTTATTATTTTCCAGTTACAAGTTCGACTTTATCGCCATAGAAGGGCTTGCTTCACGAGAGCCCTAGTGTACGTACGTAATCCAAATTTCCTATGATTAATTTACCAGGACGAGTTTTCATCATAAAATATTTTTGGCATATAAAGATTTTTTTATTAGAACCCTTACAATGGTTGGGATCAAAGAAATAGACTTACGTTGTCCAAATTTGATAAGGTCGGGTTTTATGTCAAATTATTATTATTATGAACGAATTTTAATCAAGAAGTGTTGAAAGTTAAGCTTTTTTTATCATATGGGACCTTATCATAAGAATATTGCCTCACCTTATCCAAAGTTTTCACACTAATTTAAACTGCCGACATACTATTATTAGGCGATTATTGTTGCGATATGGGGATGTGGTCGGAAAAGTGTTCCCACCCATTCTCCGCATTTTCAATAGCGTTCGCCCTTAAGGCAAAACACGTCAGTGTATCAAAATTTATGATGCCCTTCAACTTGAACAGAAGGAAACAAGACGGACAGATAGACAAACAAACTTAAATCGATTCAGAGAGTAATTCTAAATTGATCAATGTAATAAATGGTGATTCTATATCAAGTCTCTTTGCGCGTTGCATACATCCGGACAAACTTTTAACACACACACCTTTGCATCCCGGGTGATGTAGGGTATAATTGAGTTTTTTTTTAAATTCTTTTTATTGTTATTTGAGTTTTCGATAATTATGAGAGAAACCATCAAGCGACTCAATTAATTTTCGAACTTGAAGTGAGAACGTTAATTAAGAAAGTATTTGATAACTATCTTAAGGTTCCGCTTGAAGCGAAAGACGGTAAAATGCGGCATAGCTGATGAAAGTGATAAGAGCAAAATCGATATTAAGTTTTTTCTTTCTTAGATCGACCTCATCGATAGGCATCAATAACCGAAATGCTCTCCGCACATGTACGCGAAAGGGCATCTACCGTTAAAAATCTTTTGCTTAAATGAAATCACGAAAGATATTTTGACGAATATAAATATTATTTGAATTATTTAGTATCCAAGAGAGTTGTTCCGCTGCAGATTTAATCTGGAAACCTTTCAATTTGAAATGCGAAACAAGTTCTATTTTTGTTATTATCGTTATATTATGTTTTCTGGCTTCCGTAAAGCAGACACGGGCATGGCCAAGCGAATATTCAAAATGCTTGATATATAATAGCATCGGAAAGAGAAAACCCTCTTTCAAAACGAAGAAGAAGAATGTAGACAACTTACCAAGCGATAACCACAATACATCATGTAATGTAATGCATGATATGTAATGATAATGATGATAAAAAAGATGCATAGCAGATGACCAGATGATCTATCATCAAGAGAAGATAAGACGTCGGGTAGTTGAAAAGTTGGTACATGAACGTGTTGTGTGGATATTTTGCACTAATTACTTAACTAAGAGGACACAAGTATAGCTTATCCTTTTCTTTGCATTGTAACCATATTTCATGCAATGGACTCACATTGGTTTAATCGTTACTTTCATTCTTCATATTCTGCTGGGATTTAGCCAAACGAGACCATTAGTTTTCATTGTATTTACAAAATGTCATATTTTAGGTTTCGGTGTCACACAGCACAGCCTATATATATTTTTAATTAGCTTGAATAACATAGTCAATTTAGCCAGGTCTCTCAGTCTGTCTGTCCATTTATCGAATTTACAATCGTTATGCCAATCTTCAACTGAAAGTTTTTGTTTCTATTTCGCCTATGCGGTTAAGTCAAAAAGGTAGCAAAACCGATTGATGAACCGGCTTATAATCACAACTGACACTCATTCTCAATACTATGAACATTTGTTCGTATTTCATTTTTCGTAACAAGCGCAAAAATTCAAGAAGGAAGATATCACGCGTAACTTCCGCCATCACACCTGAAAACGAAAGCGAGAGTTAAGTTCTTCATACATGATTATCCCCCCGTTTGAAGGTAAGAGCGATTATGTAAATTCTCTTCTCAATTTTTACAATTATTTTTTAATTGCCGTCGAATTGTATAAGAAAATATTATATTCGATCTTCTGATTATATCAGCTATTGATGGCCACTAAAAGATTTCGGGTGAACTGGTGGTGAATATTGAACGTGACAGTTAAAACTGGCGACTGCTACCAATTACGAAATATCCCGTAAATTGCTCTACAAATTGAAATTGATTGCAATTGGTCAGTGAATATGTTTCTTGAACTTTGAGTTGGGAATTATTCGGAAGACTGAGTGAAAGTTTTCTATATAGTGTGAAGAGCATATTTAATAGTTTGTCAGCACGGGGAAGACATTCTAAACGAAACGAAACGAAACGAGCAAGTGCTGAATATTAAAAGATCCAATCCAAGTGGAATATGTATATATATATATATGTATATATATTTGTTGATATAAAAGTTCACATACTCGTTGAGAGGTAACTAACTATTAATCAAAAACCGTAAATATGCGCATGTTTTACATATTAACCTAAACTGACATTATATGCGGATTATGCCTTAGATTTTATCACATATTCAAGTTAAGTACCTGTTTTAAGTCGCGTGCCCTCAGTCGTCCGTAAACATGACCCATATAAGTACAAATGTATCATAAGCATGAACTATGTTGCTGTCATTCAAGCGTGACCCATGTTTTCTCATACATTAACGCTTTGTCTCACTAAGAGGTCAACAGTAGCTCGATTATATAAAAAAAAAAGTCTTTTTTTTTGTTTTGAAAATTCATTTTACAGTAACGTTCACATAAGTAAGTGAAGTATTTTTACGCATACTGTAACCGACACGCTTACGTTGCAAGGGAAGTTTCGTCGACCAATTGCGAGCGTGAACTGACACATAAACAATTTTTCATTTTATTATCATATCACCAAGCGACGTCTTACCATATCGCCGATTAATATTTGGGCATATTTGGAATGAATGTAATAGCAATGAAATGTCGAAGTGTCTCATACCACAAACTGAACCTATTTAAAAAACGAATTTGAAGGCAAGATTTCCTCCTTGCAAGGCAATGGACAATAAATCTTCTTTTGCATGATAAAGACAAGCCTCCCAAGGCTTCTTTTCTTTTTTTAAGACTATTGCGCAGATTGGTAAAAATCATTATAACCCAACTCTACTTTAGAGTTGTCGAGTTCAGTTCGAGTAATGAAACGTTTCATTGAAACTCACTGTCGCCTGCTACGTACATGCCTTTAAATCATGTAATCATGGTGTGAATTATCAACTGATAACTGGCATTGTCTATGTATAGCAGTAATGTAGAACGAAGGAGTTGAGGACAAAAATTTATATCGTTTGACGTCAGGTACGATGAAAGGTTTATCGCTCGCGCTTAGTCAAAACTGCGAAACATATCAACAAAACAAAATAAGTATCTGACATTGTATTAAGCGACATCGCTCAACATCAGACAATGAAATTTCGCGTGCATAATGATCGCAGGGTATGCCGTAGAAAATGTTTAAACGTATAAAATACCTTTGAAAGATTTCTCTGATAAAAACTAAAAAATGTAAACATAGATAAGTAAATAAACCGATTTATATAAAAGCAATAGATTACAACAAAATGCGAAAATGTGCTTTTATTCGCCGGGTTGCTAATCGCTCACTTAATATGTAATAGCGGAAGCTAGAATGTGCTTTACTGTACAGAAGGCGGGACATTTCGTCATCCATTATGCGGACACGTCTCAAGCAGTGTTGTAAATCCCACAACGACACAAGACAAGGCATTTCGGCGTGCACTGAAAACAGTACACGTGATTGGGAATGTGTTCAGTAAGGGTTTAAAAAAGTACAACAAATAATTTTATAAAATAATTAGCTTAAGAAAAAGTTGAAAACATATTTCAGACAAGCGAACATTGCGATGCCCCGAATGTGAGGCGTTTAAATGAAAATGACTGTACATAGTTATGTCAACACGTATGTTCATTCTGACTGGGTCTATGAAATTTCAAAAGGAGAATAAAGAAAAAAAAAAAATTAAATAAAATAAAATTACATTGACTTGACTATTTATTGTCAACTGAGATCACACTAACTCTTGACTGCCTGTCGGTCACTTTAATGCACTCAATTTACATATTAAACATAACTTGATGTTATGTCAGCTACATAAACAACAACAAAAATGTACAAAAATGTGTCACAAACTTACTTCACTGACTTTGCTTCATATGCAACGTGATAAGAATGTCAACAACAATAGCAACAATGATTGTAACAACAATATGCTGATTAGACGTTATAGTTGAGTTTACTACTTACTGCTCTGACTGTTTGATTTGTCAATTGTACGTGGGTTGGGTTTTTTCTTCTGCTTCAATTTTTTTTTCTTTCGCTTTTGTTGCAGTTTATTAACTCGATTTTATTAACTGATTATTTTATGTTGAAAGTTTCATTTTCGTTTATCATCATGTGTGACTGAGGTATTAATTACTTCGTTATATAAATCGATTTTGCAAGCAATTGAAAAACATTATATTAGAAAGAGACAGACGAAAGAGGCATTCATTAAGCAACATTAACTCGACTATTACATAATATTTGAAAGAAATTTGCCACATTTTTATGCACAAAGAAAAATCTGAAAAGCATCGCAAAGACAACTAAGAAGTTTATATATTCGCTTTAAGGCGAGATGTGTAGAAAAAAAAAAAAAAAAATTGCAAAATATCTTTACCTAATGTAGGCGCGCAATTAGTTCAATCCCGTTTAGCTTTAATTCCGCTTGCGTTTAGGTTACGACCATCAGCCAAGAATACGTATATGAAGTAAATTTTTCATTTCTCTATAACAATCCTTTGCGTTGCGAACGTTCCGGCAACAGGCAATAGGACCGCACACTGTGGGCACAACTAAATCCCATATGTATCTTATATACATATGTAATAGGTATGCAAATATATTCCCTACATATACACTCAACTCTTTTTTTACACGGTACATGCGTTCCTTAAAAATGCTTGTATTCTTCTCTCTTCTTCTTCTTCTAGTGTTGCTGTATATAATAAGTTTCTGTGGGACACTGTCCAACTTAGAACTATATACACAAATAACCTTTTTTTTTGGATTCGCTTTTAGGTGGATTGAAACGGAAAAGCAATACAATAATCATTAAATTGATTTGGAGTGAAAATGCAGTAAACTATAAAATGATTAGAAAGTGGTGTGTGAGATTGCGGGCCAAAAAATGTTGGCCTTGAAAACGATGAAAATTGGCGTGTGTGCGTCCGTCCGTCCCTACCAAAAGCGTCTCAAGAAGTGATTCTCAACTTGGATTGGGAACTTATTGACAGCGGTTGCGATCTATACTTCAGATCTGTCTTTTTCAGATCAATTAGCAGATCCGTTTTAGTTCTGGTTCACAAAAGTTGAGGATTTCGCCTCGAAATCATAAAACTTCTACAACGAGATCATCCTAAAAATGTCCCAATAAATGCCAGAAAACCATAGATTATGAAGATCGCTGCTTCGATTATCAAGCTTTCTAATGAGTACGTTTCCATGGAGAGAATCTATTTTTAGACCTAATAGATACGCGACGAACCGAACGGGCGCCAATAAATCCTGTCAAAGACTAAACCACACTTTACTGCATGGATACTAGAAAAAAAAAAGAAGCTAATCAGACTTCATAATCATATCAAAAAACACATACACATTTGTTGTACATAGTCATCGTTGCTGCATGCTTCTTATTATTTGATTTATTCCTCCTTTTTTTTTTTATTGCTGAGACTTGACTTTTTATGATAATCGATAACATGAAAATCAAATGAATCATTTCTGACAATATTATTTTTATATACACGTATATAATGTGCAAGTACTTGCATGGATGCATGTAGTTGTCATTTTTAATCAAAACGGTATACGTATGTATATGCGGCAAGTGTTATACATTTCAATTTTTACAATGATATTATATTTCAGAGAAAATATTTCTTACCCTTCTATATATATATACATATCAATTTCGTGTTTTCGCGCGACAACGTGTGCATACAGATAGATACATGCATATATGGCCAAAATGAATTATAATGGTTTTTATACGTTGTTGGTAACAATTTTGTCACTTCATTTTCTTAGTGTTTAGTGTATGGCAGCCCTGTTAAATATTAATGAGAAATTTTAAACCTCCGCCTTTCCTAGCTGTTTATGATTTTTCGACTTTTTTGCAATTTGCATCGAAATCGCATTCAAACTTAACAAAGCTAATCAACATAAACGTATATATTTATATATATATATATTATTTCATAAAAAACCACTTAGAAGAACGCCTGCAAAAAGTGTCACAAGTAATTAAGTTTTGAATTAATAGACAGGTAAGCAGAATAATCGTCTGTGAATTAATTTACTCACAGCTGGTTATATTAGCTATGCTCGAATTAGTTTTTCACCTCTTGCCTTGAATAAAATAAAAAAATATTATTGGGAGTACAAATAAGTTCCTGGCGTTTCCTATCAAAATTGACGAACTTATTGTCAAGAAAATAACGGTAAATTATGTTCTATTCAAAATAGTGTCCATCACTTGCCACGGCTTTTTCCCATCTTTCTGGCAGCATTGAGATACTACGTCGAAAATACAATTCATCTTTTGAGACTATTCACGAATTGACCCAAATTCTAGTGTCTTTATATGATGTAAGATGCTACTCAGGCACACAACACGCTATCGACCGGAACAAGTGATATTCGGAAGAAGCAATGTCTGATATCTCTGTCTTCCCCATAGATTATATTGTTACCAGAGATGGACACTACTTACGCTATTACGTTTTACATATGACAATTTCAATGAGACCTTCTCGTTGAGTCGTCCTTTGTCAAGCGTACTACGTAAATAGAGAACACCTCTGTTTTGAAAAGCTCTTTCCCACTATTCATTCACATGCCAAGCACAGAGGAAACTATAAAAATGTCTATACATATTCTGTGAGTAATGCCAATAATATATGTGCAACAATAGAAGAAGGCGACCATGCCCGCCCAATATTAAAGAATATCTTTTTCTTTAAGTTTTTATTTACAAAGGCAGAGGAGGTCGTAGAGCAGATCCAGCCATAGCCGGATACGATTTTCTTATTTGTTTTTATTGAAAATAACTCTAAGACTTATTTACATATGCTTTTTAGATTATTTTAGATTTGAGCCTATCTGTCCACGTGTCCATCTCGCATATGTCGATGTGCTTTTATGTTCAACACACAGGTTATGATCTGTAACAAATTTTGGCGAAACATTAAGAATTATTGGTCCGGAAGCGAGTCTAAGACAATTGACAATGGATCGGATCGCACTGCCCACACAACGGCTATTATTATAAAGAAATGTGTTTGACATCTTTGTACGAATTAAGCACCGATCTTCTTTTCTTCGCAGAATATATATACTATATGTTAAACGTCCACTCCCCGACTGTCTCATTGAAATGTGGTTTTTTGTATACGAACCCTTGAACCAATTTACTTGAGCGATTTCAGTGTTTCAAAATGCAAAGAGTCTGAGTTAAGCAAACAAGAAAAAATAAGTGACGAACTTATATTAGGCGGAGGCCGAATCTCGTATACCCACCACTACGCTTTTCCCATTCTACTCTCCAAGTTCTTTTATTTGCTACCCATACCGCTGGTGTTATTAAGAAAAACTTAAACCAACAGGTCGCGGTGTCTACCATATTCACGTTAGCCCATTTAACCCATTTTTAGGCAGACTATATATATCTTCGTTTGTCGAATGTACAAAATAGTTTTAAACATTCTCTCTTGTTTGCCTTATGCCTTATAAATAAGCACAAAACTTTAAAAAAGTGAAAAAAGTAAAATTTAATCATTTGTAACCTTTTGTGGGCATGGTCGATTTTTTCTACTTTTGGAGGTAAAGAGTAGTGTTTCATAAAGTAAATGTGGAAAATTTCAGCCTTCTAACTTTAATAATTTCCGGGTAACAAGCAAAATCCCACAAATGTTAACGCATATGGTGTTGCGTTCAGTTTACGCTCCACTGTGGGTTTCTGCTCCGATCAAATTGGCCTATTTTCAATACCAACCTGCGTGCAAAAACTTCCAGTGTTTCTAGCAAATCTGAAGTCGATATCTTCATTTTTGTCGCCAGGAGAATGCCAACAACAAACAGCGCACAGACGGACAGACATGGCTTAATCAATTCAGAATTTGACGCTGATCAAGAATATATACACTTAATAGGGCCTTTAAAGTTTCCTTTCTACATACAGTACATACAGTATGAAAAAAAAAGAAATACGTATGCCCTCATCCTTTAGTGGTGGGTATAAAAAAGGTAACAACCAGCGCACTTTGTTTTCACATTACTGCTGAAATCATGAATCATTTCAATTCATATTTAAATTTAACTTGACGTCAGCGCAAAAAAAAATTGTTTTGCCAGATAAAAGTTTTAATTACAACAGATGTAAAGTCAAGCAGGTGTGTAAACAGATGCATTCTAAGTAATTTCGCTATTCATGGTGATCGTGAACAAATATATTAGATCGTCAAGGATGAAATGTATAAAAAAGGAGGCAGAGTTTGCTGATAACTTATAATTATAACGAATTATTTTATTCATCAAAGTATGCGCCCATAATGTCTGCACGCTTTTGCCACTTAAGCGACAGGTTGTTCAGGCCGTTGGTATAAAATCCTGGCGGACAAGAATCTACGAATTCTTGAAAGGTCAGTTTTGCTGTACGAATTGAAAAAGAAGTAGTACTCAGTGGGATCTACTAAGTACGGAGGATGATAAAGAAGTTCACACTCCGATTTCTGTAGTTTTGCCACGCCTGTTTGCGCAATGTGTCATCCGCAATAAGATAGGAGCCGATCTGTTCACCAATCTGGACTATTTTTCTTTAAGTTTTAGCATAATTTTGTCTAGTCGATTACAGTATGTATCTGCTGTAGTCGATAAGCATGGTTCCATGAAACCGTAATAAACCACTCCTATGCTAGCATACCGAACACTCGACATTAGCTTTCTCTGATGAATACTACGCTTTGGAGCATGTTTTGATGATTCATCTTTGTCTAATCATTGCGCTGAACGTTTGCGATTTCCGTATTGAGTGATTATTCGATTCAAAAAGATCAGATGAATCAGATTTCAACGATCAGACGAGAAAGCAACAACAAACATAATTCATGGGGCCCACTTATCTAACTTTTCAATTGTTTGTTTGCTAACACTAAACTTTAATGATACTTCATAAGCACTTTGAAGGTCAGCATGGGTCAGAATCAACGGAGACCTTTAGTACGTCGTTATTGACCTTTGATTGTGGGCGACCGCGTGGATCATTTGTGAGGTCAAAATTACCAATGCGAAATTTGGAAAACCAATTTGTTACTCTCTGGCAAATACACTATTTATGATTCATACGGTCTGCGATGCCGTAGTTCCACGTAAGAACTCATACTTCACGACCGTACGGATTTCCGACTAATCCACTAGCAAAAAAAAAAATAGTTTTTAAAAAAATTAATAATATTGCTTAGAGCTTGGAATAATTTACTTCTACGGTGAACGTGTGTAACTTCGTAGCAAAAAAAAAACACAACCGGTATAATATTAGGTCACCGTCAAATAACAAGATGTCGAAGATGGCAAAATTGTGATCTGCAAGGTTCATCCTTAACGAGCTGATATATAAATCTATGCGAGCACCTTATTATACCCCTCACCACTTGTGGTATAAGCGTATACTAAGTTTTTGCGGAGATATGCAACGCCCCGAAAGACTTTAGAAATATCCACCTTTTATTGCACCGATCTATTTAGAAAGACTTTTTGAATCGATCCAAGCTTGTCTGTCTGTCTGTCTGTCCACCTTGTTTTCTTGTGTTCAGCCTACGCGCTATTGAAAACGGTTCGCATCGGACTATTTTTTCGACCACTCTCCATATAAAGCCCTATTGTGAAAAGTCATTATATGAATAACGAAGTGATGTAGGGTATTTACAGGCAGACCGTGTCCCACTATGGTGTTTTTACTTGTTTTTTAAGTGCATGAAGTTCATTTAAATTAACATCGACCTGTTTAGAGATAAATTTAACAAGTGAGAAAAGTATGTCCAACTGTGCTCGGGTTTTTAATACATATCGTAAAAAAAAAAGAAATTAAAAATTTGTGAAAAAAGAAAATTACAATACTGGGTGGACACAACTGATTTTTTCAATTTTGTATGCGTGTTGCAGTTTTTGAGTAATTAGTAAAAACAACCTAAACAGCAGAGGTATTCTCAGTTTACGTTGCAGGGTGGGTGTGCCCTTTGGCCGATTTGGCCCATTTTTTTAAGCGATTATGCATGAAATTGAAAGCAAATATTTACATATATCCACATAGCGCCCATCTATAGTAATGCGTATAGAAAACATAAGCCCATTGAAAGAATGAAAAGGATGAGCATGCCTTATAAAGTATTCGATATGGCGAAATTCTTCGAAATTGTCCTCAACACTTCAACACTAATCATTCTGTAATGTGGTCCGATTCCTTTCTTCAAATTTTCATACTTGGATTTAAGGTTTCTATACGCAATGTCCAAAGATGAGGATGATACGCGTTTGCGTACATACTATAGAGATATATCATCGCAACACGAACACATACGAACTAATAGATCTTTCCCCTTTTAGTAGATTCGCTACCAACCGTTGCATATATGCGATACACAGCCCAGCGTCACATAATTTTATCAGTTTAAAAGGATGTTTATTTTACTTTTTTCATCCTGGAGACCTTACGAAACCTCGGTAGTGAACGGGTTAAGATGAAGCTGCCGAAACCATTTGAAATCCATTGTTTGTCTTTAAAAAAGATATTCAACGAAGCGATATTCTGAACAGAGCTTTCCAAGCAGAGGAAAAATTTACCTCTACAAGGTGACAAAAAAAAAAAAAGTCGGGAGCTCTGAATGCGGTATCAGTTCACCTAAGTTATACTCATATATACACTCAGCGAGTATCGTTTTGACCCCTGTAAATCAGCTTGTCGTCTGTCACATACACTCTTAACTGATTCGCCCACAAATCAGATTGAGATCAATAAATGCTAGGGTAGAACTTTGTACACACAAATTGGTATCAATCACTTACGAGTAACATATAAGATCTTAGTGAACAAATCGACTGATCCACCGACAAACCATAAACTATTATTTACAGCAGGGGTGGGAAACTTTTTTCGTCAACGGACCAACTTTAATTTTCATATCAAAGCGGGAGCCAGAACAGGCAGACATAATCCATTAGCACCATTGCTATGTGCGAGCAAATTGAATTATTTTACATTTTAAACGTACCGGGCCGATGATTGCCCATGCCTGATTTACAGTCTGTAAGAGATATTTATCTAAAATGCATTTCCTAGATTCATCCAAGAAGCTATTGTAAAAGTAGTTTCTATCGATCAATAAAATATTGCGCTGAATATACTGAACTTAATATAATGCATAATATTTCTGAGATTTTCTCGATTGTCTCGATTGCCTCGAATGCGCTAAATTAAAAAACTCCGTAGTTTGAAATTAAACTGTATGCATACAGTTACACACATCTTTCCGAGGTGCTTGGAAAGTCGCATAATATACGTACGGTATTGAGATGCCAAAAATAGTCAGGCAAACTTAACGTAGCTTCTTCCTACGTCTGAGCAATGAGTCCTTGTTAATTACTATACACGATGCGATTACGATTATAAGCAAAGTTTAATGGTCCGTTACAGGTTAATAAGGTCGAGACACCACGTTTCCTTTATTATATGGCCTGACACCGTACGATATCGACTCATAGTAATTTATTTGCGGCTCCATATATATATTTCTTGGTGCAATGAGAACAATGCAGGTTGGTTGATATGAAAATATAAAACTGAGGAAACGTTTAACCGTTCAACTTGACTATGATTAGAACTGTACATAATTTTAATGAACCACTTCGGTAATAAATAAATAAAAAGTAATAAAAGCGAAATTAATTAATACTTGTATAATTGGATTTAATTAGATGCATGTGCAAAGCAACTGTCCGCCCTTTTTTGCCGGCAATTGAAGTTGAAAATGAGATTTTCCCTTCCTTTGTAGCTTTCATGCTATTCTCTTATATTATGCTATATATATACATATATATATATATACATATTATATTATATATGAGCTTAAATGTTTTTCAACTCATCGCATTATAATTGAAAAAAAACTCCTCTTTCTCTTTCCTAAATATTCTTTAAGCAAGTAATCTAATTAGAGCTCTCATAAGACAAATTTACAGGAATATTTTCATCTTTCCTTTACTTTAAATTTTTTATATTTCTATATACGAACAAGTAAGAAGATTATATTCGGCCGAGATTGAATTTTTTACAATCATCGTCACGATTCCATCTACATCTACCCTCCAAGTTCGTTTATTTGCTATCCATATCGACTTGCGAGGAGTCCCCATATCGGGATTGTAAGGAAAAAGTTAATCTATCACATCGTGATGCCCTCGATATTTATTATAAGCAACACCGAAGCGTGAGAGGTATCTTCATTTTGTGAAAACGTTGGCAACGCTCAGAAGGAAGCTGCAGAGACCCCACCAAGTATATATATATATTCTTGATCAGCATCATATTCTGAATCGATTTAAGCATGTCCGTCCGTCCATCTGTATAATG
This sequence comes from Glossina morsitans morsitans, assembly GCA_001077435.1. Taxonomy (NCBI): domain Eukaryota; kingdom Metazoa; phylum Arthropoda; class Insecta; order Diptera; family Glossinidae; genus Glossina; species Glossina morsitans. Next base: position 30,230 of record CCAG010021886.1, on the reverse strand, counting down.
TCTGTTGTAAACATTCTCCTGGCCGTAAAAATGAAGCCATCAATCTCAAATTTAGCACAAACGCTGGAAATTCTTGGACGCAGGTTTTTATTGAAAATGGTTCAAATTGACAAAAGGACACGTCCACAGCAATACGTAAACTGAGAACACATCTGTTGTTCAAGAAGCGATAAAAACATCAATGTTTTGCTCATTATTCATAAACCACCAAAAATTTGAACTCATATTCTATGGTCGATAATGTATAGCTGTATAGAAATGGAAAAAATTGACCATGCCTACTCAATCTTATACTACACCAAATTAAATTTTTTGTTCAATATCTTTATAAGACGCAGAGACAACGTATATGTCGTGGAATGGATCACCCCTCGTTTAGCATATGTTTATATGAGTAATTCCTCAGAATATACCCCCTATATCTGTACCACTGTGACGATTACAAACAAGTGGGGAGAGGGACGAATAGGAAATGCCCGTAACCTGGGCTGTATGTGGTCGATCGGTGTAATGAGTTTACCAATCAGACAGACTTACATAGCCTAATAGTTGGAATTAGCCGACTCTATGCTTGCAATTGGGCGCAATGTATACCTAGACCTTAGGGCCACAAGTGAAAATATTCTACAATTTTTATTGTGAGACCGAGTACACAAATTCATCGAAATTTGGGATAGTAATCCCAAAGAACTTTTCTGTATTTTCGATTTGTGGCCAACTATGGAGCAATATCACTTACATCTCGTAAGTTAGGAACGAAAGTGAAAGTCTTGGAAAGCTATCAATCTCAATTTTCATGAGTTTAAGAATGCCAGGCGTCGACACACACACACATGCATACGATTAAAAATGAATAGATTGACATATGCGCTCAGGATCTAAGTCCCAATCAAGAATTAAATTGAAATAATTGTACAGTTTAAAGTAATAGTCATCATACGAAAGAAGAAGGCAAACTATTCCATTTATTTCTTAATATGACATCATTTTATGAATATGTACATACAAAAGTGAAGCACAGTGTCAAGTGAATTGTAACGCTTTACCAGCATATTCATTGACTGACATCTACAAAAGGCGCAAATCCATTAATACAACATAAGGCGAATGAAATGCATACGATTAATAATGTAAAGAAAAAATAAATAAATAAATAAATAAATAAATAACAAAAAAAAAAAAAATTTAAAAGAAAATGAAATCATTGCACGTTCATTAAACGCAGGCGTGTAGCACAATAATATATAACGCATGTTTATCATAAAACCGCCATCTCCGCTCAGCTTTTAATAAATACCAGAGAATTCAATGATTGCATGCCAGCCGCAAAACGCTCACAAGAGGTTAATGCCTTTACGAATGTGCCTGGGATAGAGAAATATAAGTGCTGGGGTACTTATAAGCATTTTATTGCCCATGAATGGCCATCATTATTGACTATGAAGTGATTGTTTGGTTGTTTACGTTTTGGCGGAAAAGTCGTTATCCGCGGCCTTTGATGAAAAACAGATTTTGAAAAATTGAAAATTATTTTTATTAAATTCCTGGCGGCGTATGTATGCAAAAATTAACATCAAAACTTCATACGTTGAGTCATAGTGATCTCATTATCACTTCATGAAAACCGAAAGCCATAGCCAGTTAGTACCGCTGCATATAGACAGAGTACCCACCCGTATTTTTATTAGGTCCCTTCTCATAATTGCCCTTCAGTTAGAGTTGAAAGAAAAGAAAAAAAAACTTCACATCAACAAACAGACTAACGAAGAACTCATTTAGCCTTCATATGCTTGGGGATTACGCACCCAGATGCAATACACTCATGTACAAATAGATTGTTACATGTTGTGTAAATATGTGATTATAAATAATGTTATATATGTGTATTTATATGTACACAATTTACCCCCACACACGACGTTGTACAAAGGATGCGTAATGCATTTTATAAACTTCTTAAAAGTTCACGTGTATATATATATATATATATATATGGGTGTTTTAAAGATTGCGTCTTTTACACAGCCTCAGCACGAGCGCAAGCCGGCAACACCCAAGTGGCCATGTTTGCAGACATATTGTTATTTTATATGTTGCATTTCTATCCAAATTTCAATGGTCGCATATCTTACATGCATCGATCCATCTTCATTTAGCTATTCTCGCCCGCACCCTTAATTACTACGCAACGGACAAAAGTAACGACTCAGCCTTGAAAATGAACAAAGAAATCCTTAAATTGGGGTTGATAACTACGCATACAGTTACGTTAAATACGTCACAGAATTGGAAGCACACTCTCTCACGTTAGCTAATGTTGATTTGTATAAGAAACCATATTCAACTGATTGCTTCCTGCTTCTGCTTCTGATGGTGCACACTCGTAAAATCTTTTCAGTGACTCATACTTTTGGAATTTTATTATTTATTTGTATATGAAACTTTAATTTTTTGCAGTTCTTTTCAAATTTGACGGTCACTTACCTCTATGAATTTTTCTTGTATTTCTGCCTTTTCATCTACAGATAAGCCTTTCGTAAATTTGTTTATTGACGACATTATGGTTTGACTTTAATTTGTGCGTTTGTTTTTTCCTTTCTTTTTTTTTTTTAAACTTAAATTGAGGCCAATTACTTAATAAAAAGAATCTGCGTTTAGTTTACACTGCACACGCGCACACATACACACTTTCTGGAAGCTTTATTTTCTTCGTATATATTTAATTCTTATTTCATTTATTCACTCTTTAGTGTTTTTCCACACAATCTTCTGCCTCCACCAACAACTCTTTTTTATTTTTCTTATTGCCTGCCTGGTATGCGATAGTTTTTATTAATGCACTCACTTTCGCTAATGCCTGACTTTGTGACGTTGTATTATAATCCACGTACTATTATGATACTTTATTAAATAATAACAAAATTATTATAATGAATAATTCTTTTGAATAGCGTTTACTTAATAAAAGGCTGATATATATTATATATATAAAAAATTTATATATATATATATATATATACACGTATATAATTCGGTCGTATTTTAAATAAATTTAAAGCAATGTAATAGTTAATAGCATCGGCAGACAGCAAAAGGTATCATTACCATATTTTTTCAAGTTTAATAATTTCAATATTAACAATAATGTAGAAGCATTTATCGTACACGTTATATTAAATATATTTATGTATATTATTTCGCCGTCTCGCCGCACAAGCTCACCGTTCGGAAGTTGAAAAAAAAATAAGAAGAAAATAAGAGAGGACGGAGATTATGTATGAACTTAATTCACTGCATTTAAAAAAGAAAAGACTATGTGCGAGTTATTACTTTGCTACGCTGCGTTTGCATAAGCAACCAAAGCAAATGAACAGAGTTTGCATAGGCAATAAGTTCGATTTATATGTTTTGCATTAATAATTACTGTTTTTAGTCTTATTTTATTTGTATTTTCAGTATATTTATTAAGATGAGATGAATTAGAATAAGTTGAATAAATTGGATAAACATAATCTTTCAAAAAAGTTAAAACTTTTACTACTGGAATATCTGCAATATTCACTGCAGTATCTGCTTTATCTAATCGAAGTGGAGAACGTTAACTTATAGAAACTGAAATTATATTTATTATTTAAATATAATTAAAAATGATTTTATTATAATGTTAATTAAAAGTTTAATTATATTATATAATTATTATTTATAGTTTATTTATTAACTCGATGTAATTTTTAATTATTAGTTTCAGGATTAAGAACAAATCATGAATTTGATTCAAAACAAATCATTCTCCAAGGCAATTAGGCTTAATAAAGAATTTGTTTTTATGAACTCTACTAGGAATCCACAGGTTTCTATACATTTGATTAAAGGTAGCTGTTTCGACAAATCTTTTTTGGTCCGTGCCTGGCGTTGCTGGAACTATTTACCACATGACATACCTATTTTTCTTCACTCTAGTAACGCCTTCCAAGTTCAACTATTTAGGTATCCCACGACTGTTGTATAGTTGATAATATGTTATTCGCTTACACTGCTGTAGGTTTTGTTACCTGAATATATTGGACTAAAAGAATAGGAGAAAGAGGACATGCCACCATTGAGGGGCTTATTGCTGAATATTTTAATATTACTTTGAATTTTTTTTTTTCTATAGCTGGGGAGCCAAATTGCAAATTGCTTATTGCAGAGTACATAGAGTTAGTTCTTTTTTTTTATTTTTGGATATATGGAATCATTGTTTAAAGTAAGAGATATGCACTTATTTACTGCCTTTGCGCTTATTTGATTTTTTATTCTCTTATGATAAAGTTTGGATTCTTATTAGTTTCATACATCTAGTTCTAGTTTGAATTTTTTCTATTGATTCAGTGCGGATTGTACTGTGTGTTAACTGTAGTTGCTTCAATACTTTAAGTTGGCTCTTTAAAGGCTTTGTATTGTTTTCTGAATTCTTAAATAAGTAAATAAATAAGTAATAAGATAAATAGCATAGGTAATATTGAAAAGATTAAAAAGAACAATAGAATTATTATTTATAAGAGTTAATTCAATAATTTTTCCCAGTCCTATAATAAAATTATAAGTAACATTATTAACTTTATTCGTTTGTATTACTGGCGCATTGATAGATTATATAATGTAACTTTATTTTTTTTTTAACAAATCTATAGTTTCATTTAAGAGACTTCAGTTTTCAGATTTGTAGACTGTACTGATTTATATATAAATATGTTATTATATATATCTATTTTATTTATTAGTTCGATTTAATTTAGTTTTATGTAATTGGATAGGTAGAAAATGTAATTTAGGTAATTTTTTATTATTAATTTTTAAAAAGTACGAATTTAATATATAAAAATAAATAATTTGCTTACAACAAAAAAAACAGTAATAAAAAATATGTGAAAAAAAAATTTACTCTCAGCAAACACAAAAACACCTTTTATAAGAAATGTACAGGAAAGTAAATTATACTCTCAGACCATTCTCCGTACTAATCAAAAACTAAGATAAAAACGCTATCACACAGCAGTTCATGCAAATGTGAACTATAAGTTGAAACACAATGAAATAAAACAAAAAATTTGCAACTTAGTTTATTCATATAGTTACGTTTAAATAAGCAAACATAAAGAATACAAATTAAAAACAATTTTTTTTCCTTCATTCACTTTCGCGGTATAATTTCATTTATTTTCATAAACGAATAATATTTACTAATTTTTATAGAAAGAAATAAAACAGTTTACGCTAACATTAATCACGTAATTTCTAATTTTTCTATGTTGGCAGTTCTGAAATAATATACAGCTATTGCTACTGTGATGTTGATTTAAAATATTTTACATATTTTCAAAGCTTTTCATAATGTTCTTCCAATATTTTACACGTTTACAATTTAGATGTCAAATTTGTACATATATAGTATAAGTTATTCTCATTTTGATTTATACAACTTTCTATTTAAGATAATCCAGAGAAAGTTCATTTTCATTTATTAAACTGATTATAACTGTCATTACTACATATTTAATGTTTGTATACCGAAAATATTCAAAATTCTAGTAAAATTCGATTTGCGAAAATTTTTAATATGTTTGCATTTAATCCTATGCTTAGTTAAAAAATATATTTAAAAAAATGCTTACAAAAGGCATCAAAAGTGAATCTAAGAAAAGAGTTCAATAAAATCTTTTAAAGCAACAAACTTATCCTTAATTTTGAAATGTAATAACCTCAAATGTTACCATATCGGCGAATCAATGACCAGTCTTGCCAATGATTATTCCAATGTACCAATGACTACCTCAATTGAAACCTTTTTTTTTCGTACATAATGTACGTGATATTTCCAATTTTTTTGACAAGCTTGCCGTTATGATTATCCAATTCTTTATTTTGAAAAATTATAGAGATTTTAAAAAATTCCATTCTGACATGCAAATATCTGAAGCGTTTTTAAGTGTTTTAAAATGGTGCCGTTTTACAGTGTAGCAACAATTTTCCTGCTACACTGATGATTTACCGTAAGTAGAATAAAATTACCGATTTTGAATCATATATAATCGCTTAACGATAAATAAATAATTTGGTGTTTAGAGTGTTGTCATCATAGTTTCTTTCATTTAATGCACAATAGAGATGCATTAAATATGTCAAATATTTGTAATACACAGAAGTAACATGACGATCGTTCACAGTTTCTTTACTTAAGAACACGAAAAAAAGACTTCTTCGCATAATTAGTATTATTCGTCTTTTTATCGATAAATTATCGATTATGCATGCATTTGAACCTTTGATAAAATAGTGGTTTGTGTCTGCAATAGCAGAATTAAACAAATAAAAATTTATGGTTCGCTTAACTGCGGTTAACCGCTGTGTTTTATACCTTTGCGTAGTCTTCAAAGAAATAGGTTTAGTCACTGTGTGAATTGAAAAGCTGTTAACGGTAGCGTTTTTGTCACGGCAAAAGATATATAATGGTGAATAAAGATAAGCAATGGTGGAAATATGCTGAAAATATCGCGTAGATCACATATGAAAAATTGGTTCACTTTTTACTAGACACAGCCGGCTTTAGCAAATGACATGATTTTTAATATAAATCAAGGCATGTAAATATGTAGAAGAAGTAATATTTATTTATTTTATTTTAATTCAATTTTAAAAATACTTTTTTAAATGTTACTGATGCCGTTACTAGTTTGAAATCTCCTCTTCATTATACAATTTTAAACTTTAATTTAGACCATATGTTATTTTACAACTCATAAAAAATAAGAAAGAAAAACGATTTATTTCAAATTTTAAAATCATTTTGCTTGTCTTTTTATTATCCTGCATTATTTTAAGGGTTTTTTTTTTCTAAACGACGGTATAATTTATAAAAGCAATAGCGTCATAATATTTAAACGGAAAAAATTTTTCTATCAAAATGCCTATTAATTTTCACATCAATTTTATTATTGCTATTGTTTGTTATTATTTATTTTTAATTCTTAATCCATATGTTAGTTGTTCACATTTACATTGATTTTCATATTTTTTTCTCCACGGTTGATATAGAAATGCAAGGGAGCGGGCGGGATCTATGTGTTAACTATTTGCGACCAAAAAAACTTCTTATTCGCGCACTGACTACTTATATTTTCTCCCATTGGTGATATCATATAGTTGTGATTATATTCATGAGAGCCAATCGCGTCATTTCTCTTCATATTAATAGATAACAGTACCTATTTTGATGGCTGAGAGAAAACGACAAAAACATAAACAAGTAAAAAAATTATATTCGGTCATGACCGAATCTTTTTTTGCCCATCACTGTTATCATATAAAATATTGAAAAAATAGAAAAAATATAAGTTTGTATATTATGTATGAAGAGGGCGTAGCCGTTTTTTTCTATTTTCAAAATAAACATTTTTGGCATATAGGTGTGTTCCTTAAAAAGCATAAGTCACTTCTCTTGCAATTTTGAAGTCGATAGCGTCATTGTTGCAGCCAGGAAAATGTTTACAACAGACATTACACAGACGGACAGACGGACATGCGTAAATCGGTTCAGAATTTGATAACGATTAAGAATATATATACTTTGTGGGGTCTCTGAAGCTTCCATTTGTGCATTGCAAACGTTTTGACTAAATGAATATATCCTTCGGTGAAGGCTATACAAACAATTAGTTTAAATTTATAAAAAAGCTTTTAGTTGGCAGCACTAAACAACGATTAAGAAAAAATCCGCATTAAAAATGTCTTAATCTGCTTATTTAAAGTCCAGGCTTTATGAGAAAATAAAAGTATATTATGTGAAAGAAATTATATATATTCATATATACATTTCCCATTTTATAAACTTGGGCTTAAGAAAATGTGAAAAAATCACTCCTCTGTTGAAAAAAAAAACAAACTTAAAATATAAAAAAGCGATTATCTTTTCCAAATTACTCAAAGCACATAACAAAGAAAAGTCTGTGTATTAAAAAATATAAAATTAAATAAGATTCTTTTGAAATTTTTTCGAGAACTTGGTTGTAAGCTATTTGTGTCAAATAAACACGATAGCAATTTTGTGTTGCTAATAATCATGAACAACGGCTTTAGTACAGGGGAGGAAGATTCGCGTGGAGGTCATACTGACCAGACGTGTTGTTTAATTGACGAAAATGAGAGATGCCGCAATCCTGCCGGTAACGCCAGTTACAGTAAACGCATACAGAAAACGGTCAAAGAAAAGCGTTTAAAATTGAGCAGCGATCCCACTTCGCAGCACATTTATATATGCGATTATCACAAAGATCGCATACAATCAGCTCGTTCGAAAAGACGTCGTAAGGAATCTGAGGACGATAGCAATGATACTGATATTGATCTACCCGAAGCGCCAAACCTTTATCAGCTTCAAGTCAATACTTTACGTCGCTACAAGCGTCACTACAAATTGCAAACTCGTCCAGGCATGAAAAGAGCACAACTTGCTGATGTAAGAGCATTTTGCTGCATGCTGTTATTGTTTATATTAATTAATCCAAATATATTTTTATTTCTAGACTATTATGAAGCACTTTAAAACGATACCTATTAAGGAGAAGGAAATTATTACCTATTTTGTGTATATGGTGAAATCTAATTCTAACAAGTTAGATCTGAAGAATGGCGTAAACAATGATACAACTTGAACTGCCATTCCATATCGCTGGGAATGGTTGGCTGGTGCTTTTTAGTTTATATTGAGAGTTTTAAACAGACATTGGAGTTTAGGCGTTTTTTTTTAATTTTTTTCGATGTGTAATTTTCGTATGTACTCACCAAAATTAAGCGTTTTGTCCCCTACCTTATTAATGAACAGCAGATTTTCTTGGCAGATGGAAGAAAGCGCTAAAAATATAAAAAATAATTTATTCTAATTTTTAGAAACGCTCTAGTTGGCATTACTAATTAAATGAAAGAAAAAATAATCGGTACACAATTTTTTAGTTATTTAAGATCCAGGTTTACGAGATTATAAAATTTGCGTCGCACAATATTGTTTTGTTAGCAAGATTATATATATATAAATTTTTAGTTTACTATTGTAAAATTGAGGTTACGCAAATTGAAAGAAATCATACTCTTGAAAAAATAAAGCTAAACTACAAAAACGTAGTTAACATATCTAGAGTACACGAAGGCACATCCATTCACGTAATAAAAAAACGTTTATCAGCTGGAAAAAATATAAAAATAGAAAAGATATGAATTTTATTCTAGTTGGTTTTGGAAATTTGTGAAGGTAATCCATTTGTGTCAAAGCACCACGACAGCAATATTTTGCTGCCAACCATCATGAACAACGGCTTTAGTACAGGGGAGGAAGATTCGCGTGGAGGTCATACTGACCAGACGTGTTGTTTAATTGACGAAAATGAGAGATGCCGCAATCCTGCTGGTAACGCCAGTTACAGTAAACGCATACAGAAAACCGTTAAAGAGAAGCGTTTAAAATTGAGCAGTGATCCTACTTCGCAGCACATTTATATATGCGATTATCACAAAGATCGCATACAATCGGCTCGTTCGAAAAGACGTCGTAAGGAATCTGAGGATGATAGCAATGACACTGATATTGATCTACCCGAAGCGCCAGATCTTTATCAGCTTCAAGTCAATACGTTACGTCGCTACAAGCGTCACTACAAATTGCAAACTCGCCCAGGCATGAAAAGAGCACAACTTGCTGATGTAAGAAAATTTTGCGAGATGCAGTTATTATTTATATTATTTAATCCAAATATATTTTTATTTCTAGACTATTATGAAGCACTTTAAAACTATACCTATCAAGGAGAAGGAAATTATTACCTATTTTGTGTACATGGTGAAATCTAATTCTAACAAGTTAGATCTGAAGAATGGCCTAAACAATGACACAACTTGAATTGCCATTCTAAATCTCTCAGTTTGTTGTAAAGGGTTGACTTTTGCTTCAAACTTTGTATTAACAGTCTTAAATCCATATTAGATATTAAGTCAACGGTACTTTTAAGTTACTTCTCGGTATATAATATTCTCTCTAATACGGGTAGCATTGTATATTTTAATTTCGGCTGCTTTGAGTCTTGCTCGATATAAATTGTTTCCATATCCATTTTGAGGAAACAACGAGGACAACTTATTGAGTAAAATGACTTCAAAGCGCTTGTACACAATAATTATAGCAATAAAAAATTGAGAAAAAAAAATTATAAATCATGAAAATTGTGTCGGTTTAACTATATAATTATATTTTCATTTTTTTTATAATTTAGAATTTCGGACCTCCACTTAGAGAATAACTTTTTCTTCTTCTTCTGAGTCGCTGCTAGTAATTTGCTTTATCGCATGCTTTTGTTTACTTATGGGAAAATTTGCTTGGACATCATTGCGTTTTAAACATTCCTTTACTGTTCCTTGTAGATTCTCACCACCATCAGTATCCGATTCCAGAGGAATACTATTGTCACTAGCAGCTTCAGGTATCCATTTGATATCTGGCTTATAATGAGGATTACTGTAAAGTTTTCCTTGGACTGAAAATTATAATTTAAAAATAGAACTTGTAATCCCACAGTAACTGTCAATATTTGAAATTAAATACTCCTACCTATCTTTATATTAGGCTCGACGTCTTCGTTTATGTCATTAAAAGTAAAATTTCTTAATTTCAAAACCAATCGGTCTTCACCTAAACTGGTTATGGTATTTTGATGCAAACATCCTGCAAATCCAACTTTTTTTCCAGCCTCTCTAGCTTCTGAATCGTTTTCCAGAGATTTCTTAACCTGGTTCACTACGCTTTTGGCATGTTTGGCTGCTTTTTTCGAACATTGTAATAGTAACGTTGGGCTGGTAAGGGACGAGCCACCTAGATTGAGACAACACAATTCCCCGAAGGAATTTATGCCAAAAATCATTTGCGTGTCACTGGTACGCTCCTCCGCGACGGTGGGATCGGCTATTGCTATGCGGCCACCGTCAAATACAACATAGCTGACACACACTGGATAGTGGTGCATAACCATTTTCAGTGGTTCTTTTTCGGCCGAGGTATGTATTCGAATTTCATCTTCAATGACACTTACATCCGGACGCCTAAAGTGTGCTAAAGCACATAGAGTCGCTACTGAACAACAATCTATGAGATTTCCTTCGTGATTTAGAACATTTAAGTCAACACGCAACATCCAAACACGCTCGTCGGATATAACACACAATGATTCCAAATCTATAGCACGAGAATCTTTAAATGTTCTCTCCAATGTGCGATTAATTTGTACAGTCAACTCGCAGTTGCGGCCGGCTTCAAAATGTGAGGCAGCCATTGGACCCAATTCAACGTTTATATGCAAAATGCCTTCATTTGGACGTGTTGCCTTTGGCTCTCCCAGCTCGCTGGATACTTGAGCCAACACTTTCGTTTCACCTAATGCCACTATTACGCTGCCCCAATCTGATCCATAATTAATTCTCAGGCTGCGAAGTTCATCATTATTCCTACCGTCCAAGCGCTTAAAAATTTTTGGATTATAAGATTACCCTAATCGTATAAATTTACGTATTTAACTGTTTACCTGATTTTGCTTAATCGCTTGAATGACAAAATTCTTCTCACATAAAGATAAAGGCGTTTCTTTCATACTTTATTTTCTTAAACTAATATCAGAAATCGATCTCAAAATCGTGTGCTTTGCTATAGCTAGAATTCAAACTTCAAACTAAAAAATCGATTACTTTCTAAAGGCGCAGATTGTTGTTTTTATTATCGATGACAAAAATTTCAAAGTTCATTTTTTATTAGAAATATTGAGTATGGACTGAATTCGGATAAAGAATTAAATAGAAACAATGTAGAATTCACACAGAACCAGCATTTCTAATTTTCGCATAAACATGCATTTTCATAAAAAAAACCAAAAACAATCAATTTTTTGCTAACTAGGTTCTAGTTTTGTATATACTGATCTTCTTTCATCTAAATATCTTTTTAGTAATGCGTGTTTCCCCTTTTCTGTTTTGGTCAACTTTTCTTTCCAGGGACTTTCTACGTCTTCTGTAGATTTCCTTTTTTCTTCGTTCTTTGTTTTATAATAGACCTGTTTTTTTGCTATTAGTATTATGATTTTTATCCACAAATTAAAACTTGGTACCATTTACACAGTTATACAAGATTAAAGCAATTCTATACAGGAGTAATGTTTTTGTATTTAAAATTTAGCTAAAGAATTTGATAATTACGATGTAGAAGTCATATAGTGTTCCAATTTTTAATTATGTCTCACTTTGGTAAAACATATAAAAAACCACATATTTTTTCATTATCGTTGGCATGACTGCTTTTGTTTGTATAGAGAAACTTGGCATCACTTACATAGCTATGCTGACGTGCATTTATATGGGCAATTCTATGCAGCATATGTAAAAACATCACTATTATAAAAATAAAATATATAAAAAATTAAAATTTTCTGTTCAAATTGGAATCATGGCGATTATACTTCTTGCTTTGAATATGAAAAACTTGAAGCCGTTTTGAAGGTCCTTGGGTATTTTGGCATATCGGCAACTTTTTGTAATTCATTGATATATTGAAAGTTTGCTTTATGCAACAACAGTTTCCAATTATATTTTTTATTCGAAAATACAATCGTGCGATGAAGTTAGTGCTAAGCATAATGAATTTGCATCGTGCATTGCTGCAATGATGCGATATATTCCATAGCATTATTACAACAAAATCATATGATTTGAAGAATTGACAATATGATTAGCTTCCATATAGAAAATTAAAAAGCAAAAAATTTTCTTTGAAATCGGTTTTAATTTTGATTATTACTGCTAAGTTAGCAGTAGATATTAATATTATATTTATAACTAATGAACAGTCCTTTATATCCCTTATGTAATTGTACATTTTGAAGAGAGCGGCAATTTGGAAAGTGGTTTGTGAAGACAGAGTTCAACTCCACTACTGCATCGTGCTTTATTTTGCTCAGCGTTTTTTGCACCGTTTGGCAATCGTGACAGTGGTAGTGACATTATTCTCTACTTATGGCCAACAGATCGAGCATATTTTTTCCACTGCATTAAAATCACATTAACTTGAACATATGGAAGGATTAGAGTTAACAAAAACATAGGAAAAAGAAACTTGCAAAAATATGGAAAGCAATTAATCCAATCCAGAACTGAGAGAAGAGAGAATTAGTTTTCATTTATATAGCAAGTCTATGAAAAGGCAGTTGGTTGCAAGAATGTAATTAGAAATCTAACTTAGATCCCAATAACTTATTAGAAAAATGACAAGTCTGGCGAGTTAACGAAAATGTCAGATTTCAATTTAGAAACAACATCGAAGTTTACATCCACATGTTCTGTTGACTCTAGGGAATTCAAAAATTTTCCGGAAATTATACTTATTTACTTTTTCTACTTATTTGAAGTAAAGATTTGCTATTGTGTAAGGGGCTAATAGAATAAATGAAATTAATTCTGATATTCTGGATTATAACCCTCATCCTTCGCTAATCATCATTTTGTGAAAACTTTTGCAATGCTTCAAACGAACCTTTAGAGACCCCATAAAGTATATATATACATATTTGATCAGTATCAAATTCTAAAGTAATTTAAGTACATCTGTCAGTCCGCCGGTGTGAACATTCCCCTGGCCACAACAATCAAACTATCGGCTTCGAATTTCCCGGAAGCATTGCAGCTCTTGCACGCAGGTTGCTGAAAAGGGGCAAAAATCGATAAAAGGACAGGCCTACACTACACGTTTTTGAAAAGGAATAAGAAATTTGTTTTCCGCTCATTACTCATAAATTACAGCAAAAAAATTCGATAAAAATTTGAACGTTGCTGTTTTATATGTACAAAAATGGGGAATTTTGGCCACGCTTATCCACTTTTATAGGATATTAAAGTAAATGTTTTCCCCATACCTTTATAACGCGTAGAAGTAAGCTTCGAAAACCCCATAAAGTATATAAATTCTTGGACAATTTCGAAGCATGTCCATCTGTCCATCTGGCAGTCTGCGCAATTGTGTAGTATTTGTGGTAAACACTACACCCGCCTAAAAACTTAAAAAAGAATTCGAAAATGACGTAGACCGGTCAAAGGACACGCCCACACAAGGTGCGAACACCTTTGTTTTCCGTGTTTTTTGCTTCTCGCTCACAAAGTATAACACATACCTCTTACAAACTTCCACTTTTATTCTGGAAATAGAAAACGCCAGTGGCGTCCATCCAGTATTATAGAGTATGAAAATTTAGATCTTTCCTTGCTTAATTGATGGTTGCATGGATCATTTTGAATAATTAATTCATCCGCTCGCACGACAGTGAGTAAGAATGACGAAAATTGAATAAAAATTTATAAAAATAAAAAAATGTAAAGACTTGGAAGTTAAAATAGTTATATATGATCATCGATTTTGTTGTTTCGAAAGTAAACGGAAATAAAACACATTCCTGATTGAGATTTGGATCAAATTTTTTTTTTTTTTGAATATATTGTTAGGACCTTGGCATGATTTGTGGAATATAATGCATAGATAGCTGTGCAGCGTGCTTATTGATATTTTTCATCCACTTGGTTATAAATTATATTATAAATTATTATAAATTCAAAAAGAAAAAAGAAGAAACATTTGATGATCCTATACATCCATTATTATGATTATTAATATAATTCTTTTTTTTTATCCTAATGAAAGAAACTCTTAGACTGAAGTAAAGCATCTGAACACTAGCATGAAACATAGGCTATCGGCATATATATGCATACTATATACATAAATACACATACATTTAAAATTTCATGCAAATACTTAACAAAGGTATTTATTCGGATGTGACTTGGAATGAGGAGCAAAGTTTTATATGATTTGGGGCGACTCCTGAATGCTTGGGACTTGAAACGATGTAATTGCAAGTATAATGGGTTATATGGCTTATACGGCTTCGGAATATATCCATGCCGACTGTAAAATTAGTTTTTTTGATGATGTCTTGTTTCGCATGATTAGATCTATTCAAAATCTTACGCTTGGATCAATAATATGTTTCGCTGCAGTACGCGGTTGGAGTTTTTCGATACGCATCTTAGATTGCTTACAAACGCCGATAGGCCCAAGTTCACTCCACAATTGTAGGAAGGAAGATTTAGTGCAAGCGTAATGCAAATCTTTTATGAGCTCTTTGGACTTTTTCAAAAGTAATTTGAATATGAATATGAATTAATTGCTTTCTCAATTATTTACTGACTAATTGATTATAATTAGTCGGTAAAGTTGTAGCGAAACTAGAAATGATAACACCTTCGAATTAAGTAAATATTTAATAATTTTAGTTTTATTTCATATCTTAAAGATATAATCATTTGAGAAACTCAGCAAAGGCGTCTATAACGAGTATAAACGCAACCTCAAATAGGAGCAACAGAAGAAAAGCAAAAAAAAAAAAAAAAGAACTTAAATTTGATTCATTCCTCCACCACTTGTATGCATTATTTTTGGAAAGATGTAGGCGCAAAGATATAAAAATTGTTTCGAAAACAGATTTTAGTGTTTGTACGTGCGTTTCGTTGCTTTTATTCGAAAATGCTCTCATTTCATAGCAAAATTGGAAAAACTATACATACATACATATATACATATAATCTAGCATTGTATTATATATTATAGTTGATAAGTTTTTGGCGAGATTTAGAAGAAAAGCAGACAAACAGCGATAACATTGTGCGGGGGTGTTGTGCAAAAATTTCCTCGCTCTGGATATAAATGTTTTTACACTCAGACTCATTTGATTACTTAATACACACGAAACACAACTTTTATGTCCATCCGAAACTGAGAAATGGGCGTAAACTACTTTGATTATTATATCGTTTCGAAAAACTCCAAATGACGTTATGACATTTTCAAAAACATTGTCCGTCCGTCCGTCCAGACTTCTCAAGGAAGCACATAGCGATCTTTCAGCTTAGTACAGCGGCCGGTTTGAAGAAGTTCCAAAAAATATATTAAAATTTCCAAAAATTCTATCCAACTTTTATCAGGTGTTCATTTGAAATTTGCCAAATCGGTTAAATTAGTATAATAGTAGGATGAAAGAAGCCCCTTAGACAAGCGACGCGTGAAAAAAAGAAAAAAAATTTAAATATACGTTTGATAAAAATAGTGCTGGGTATCCAATAACCGCCTTAAAGCGGTTATAGATTTGCAGTTTTTCTTCCTCTTGTTTTGTTTCGGCATCTTATTTTCATACCTACACATGCCCATGTGCACAAATACCCACGCGTGCACACACAGTGTAAGTGCGCCTGCAAAGGAATTTTAGTAAATTCTTTTAACAAATACACGATTTTGATAAGTTGTGAAAACTTCTGCATGCGAAAAATCTATTGTGTTCTATTTATAATAGATTGTATTTGTGTATTTTTTTTTATTTTTTTTATTTATTTTTTTTATTTTGTAAAATTGTTTATGTATTAATTTCGTCTGCTTCTAGGAAGTACTTAGCAGAGACCCTTTAAAACATGTACATATTTTTATGATCAAATCGTTAATTTCTGCCCTTTCTTTTCTCAGTCATCAGTTTTCTTTTGCATAGTTAAAAAAAAAAAAATATATATATATATATATATATATATATCAATAAATAAATAAAAAGGTTAAGTAATGTTTGGTTCAAATATGTCATTTTCACTGTAAACTGACTTGTACTGAATATATCCGACAATCTCTGCAATATCGTTATGAATATAAATAAGATTCGAATAAAATTCGTATTTGAAAAACTCTCTCGATTTATCCGTGAAATATGGATTTTGTAAGAGTTTACTAGAATGTGCGATCGTCCAATGAATATTTAAAAACAAATAAAATGACCACAGTTGGCCATAGCCATGGCTCTACATCATCCATTTTCAAGATAAGACTGCAAAGCAAGGTCCCAAGTATCATCAATAGCGTTCGTTCTTTGGCCAAAAAGTGATGGTTTACACAAAACTACAAGACGGACAGATGGACAGACAAGTTTAGTTCGGTTTCTAAAGTGATTCTGTATTGGTTGGTAGAATAAAAGCTGGGTCTATCTCAAGTCCTTCGGGCTGTTGCATACATTTGCACAAACTTGATATACCTTTGCATCAGAAATGAAACAGTCTGTGAAAATGTTAAAGAAAAATATTAAAGAAGAATATTAAATACATATTAATAATATATACGGTTTTCTGTTTTTTTTTTGTTTTTTTCTTAAAGCGAACTTACTACTGGATGCCTGAATGTATTTCAAAAGATTAATGAGATATGTATCTGAAAATTTTTTGGTTCCATGGACGTTAGGACATTAGTGAACGTTTTTTAATAAATCAGAGGAAACTATTCTGCAATATTCTTTTTCTGAGTGAAATTTATTATCTGTTAGTTATCCGTCATTAGTTTTCTTACCAAGGAAGACTTAAGATGAGGTGAGCAAAATTTTCGGGTACTCACCAGCGTCCGTACATTCCTTTACACCAATCGCCCAGGACATGTCTCCTATTCGTGTAATACGCTGTCGGTCGGAAAGTAGCGAAGGAGAGAGAAAGAAACAGGGATGTGGTGGCCGCAAGCCAATGCCGTGTGTGCGTAATCGATAAGCTATCGATTATACCTGCACCGACTGAACACTCTCTATAGTCACGATCCAAGAAACATTCTACTGCATCTGTAATTTGAACCCGCGACTACTGACTTGACAGTCTTCAGGCGGATTCTGATTTTTTTACTTTTAGTCCGACAACTTTCCTCTCTCACTTCTCCTCTTTGCCAATACATTTTCTATTCCTTTCCTATATATTCCTACTTAGTATGCCCTACACCACTTACGGTGAATGGTAAAATAAACATAGCGAAGATGTTAAGATCTCGTCTTGTATTATACCGATTCAATCAGAGTCAATTTATGAGTCAATCAAATCAATCGAAATGCATTCAAATCTAAATTTTTAAAATTAGAAAAAAAAAAATTGAAATATATTTTGTTACCAGTAGGTAAAGGCAGAAAGTAAATCGAATCGATAGGAAAAAGGAAAATAAAGTGTTCTTGAACGTCGTTATAGAAAATTCCCTTTCAGATTCCGATTCAGCATTTGATTCGAGGTCAGCGTGAAGAACTTGACTGTTTAAGTCGCCGCTTGCATTCCGTACCGACCACTATGATAAATGTAATTCCAAATTTGACATATTTTACGGCGGTCTGTGTATCAAATAAATAGGTTTGCCACGCCCCAAATAAATAAATCATAACAAGTAGATCTTTAGAATCGGTTTTAAAATTTTTCTCATTCTCTCTGTTCTGGTATTGCATGACCATTTTTGCTACTGACCGCACCCCTACTGTTTTCGGTTGGGCTCCTCGGAATGTTATAACTAAGTTTTGAAAAAATGTTTTTTCTCCTATTGTTTCATTTGGAGTCGACGACGTTCCAATAGCTTTATTTCTCAGTGTATGTTACTTATTCCTCGTTTTATCGTGTTCTTCATCTCTCGCTAATCCATCTCTTCTTTTTCTCTTATTACCTTAAGGTACTCGACATTCAAAGGGGTCCCCGTCCCTTGAAATATAATTATTTAATCCCACATCATCTATGGCTTTTAAACCAAGTTTTCCATTTATTTCTCGCATTTGTCCACTTCGTTAGCCTTTGCATGGCAAATTGATTCGATTTAAGGGCACCTTTGGTCAACTCCGGGCTACTTGCTAAGCATTCTTCTGCGGCCTCAAGTTGAAATTATTCCATAAATTCAACCGTTTCTTCGTCCACAAAATTGTCTTCATTGAAAGCGGGAATATTTCGCTTGTTCTTACTTCAAATGTGAATCAATTTGTTTTTGTATTCCGCTTAATTCATTTTCAGGGATCTCTTTTATGCGGTCACGATCCTTACGACCAATGGATCGTGTTCAGCGTCAATATCTACTTCGATGCAATTGCGTTAAATGTTAGAGAGACTTAGAAATGTACCAGCAAAGTCAGTCAGTCTTTTACGTAGGGTAAGTGCAAGAATTTGTACAATTTGTACATTGCTTCCACTGTTATGGAACTAAATTCATGCATATGGACAACAATTAGAAGAGCAGCACCGCATAGACCAGAGCTGGATACATTCGACTGGAATGTATGAAATCTTCCTGCATTCGCTTAGTAAGGCACAAAGCGATCATTGGCATTGCATGAGTTGTAGCTCGGAGTTGTAAACGATTTATAAATCGAATTATAAATCGAAGTCAGGATCTACGGGTGGTATATGAATGCATACAGCGTTCGATAATTTCAAATAGGTTCGCCCCAATTCGTAACAACACATTTCCTGTACATCGCTTATGTCAATCTATAAATGCGATGTGACTTGTGATGCGATAAGTAATGCACACACATGTGTACGCTCATTGCGATAAGCTAAACGATGTATTAGCGTATACGTCGTGCGAGAATAATTTAATGTCGTATCGATACAATGCTGATCTACCTGCAATTGTTCGCATAAATTGGTGTTCTTCTTTTTTGTTTTCTTTATGGTGGCTTTTTGGGCCTCAGCTCCCGGACCAGCTTAAAATTTCTTATAGATGGTGGCAAGAAATGACGAGTCGGCTGAAACAAATTGGCCAATAGTAACAGCACTATGACCAGCATTAATGCAAACTCGATTACCGCAAGCACTAATTTCTTTCCTGTCCCTCGAACCACCATTTTGGCACTCTATACCCGAAGACACATTCGTTTATTCATCCTTTTTCCATTCTCCTCTTGCAGATTATTAATTTACCTTTTTTAAGCAATATCTACATTTTTTTACCGATTTGGGCTTTGGGAAAATTATGTTTTTTTTTTCATGTCCATTACTGGAGGATGAAGGGATATATTCATTTTTTAAAAGGTTTGCGATGCCCAGAAAGAAGCTTCAAAGACCCCTATAAATCAAATATATTCTTGGTTAGTATCAAGTTCTGAATCGCTTTGAGGATGTCCGTCTGTCCGCATTTTTCTGGCCGTAGAAATGAAGTTATCGACTTCAAATGTGGCAGAAACTCTGGAGGTTCTTGGGCGCAGGTTGGCGTTGAAAATGAGTCAAATCTGTTGAAGGACCATATAAAGAGAACACTTCTGTTTTTCAAAGTGTGATAAATTTTTCGCATTTTTGCACATGTATTACAGCATCGTCCATACAATGTACGCCCAAATTTTTGTACATATACCTGGCGTAGTTTATGAGTAATGACCAGAAAACCAACTTTTCATTCGTTTTGAGAAACAGAGGGGTTCTCAGTTTGCGTGGTAGTGTCGAAGTGTCTTTCGATCGAATTGGCTGATTTTTAATAGAGGCCTGTGAGCGAGAACTTCTGAAGTTTCTTCCGAATGTGCGGTGGATAATTTTATTTTTGTGGCCAGGAGATATTATTTATATGGGTAGATGGGCAGACGGACAGACGGGCAGACGGACAGACTGATATGCTTAAATCGATTAAGAATTTGATGCTGAGCATGAGGTCTCGGAAGCTTCATACTGGGCGTTGCGAGCGTTTTGACAAAGTGAATACATCACTCATCATGGGTATGAAAATAGAAAAAGACAGCCACGCCCACCTAACATTATACCGTATGAAAATTTAGTTTTTTCGTTCCTTTTCTAGCCTTTTCTCAGGATAACGGTGATGGGTATAAAAGATTCGGTGGCGCCAGAATACAATTTTCTTATTTGTCTTATTTTTTCGAACTGTTTCTTACCGCGTCTTTGCCCCTTTAAAATCATAAAAAGAAACTAAGTATTAATTGCAATTTTGATATGTTGTAAGCGCAACTATTCCTTATTCATTTTTCCACACATGTAAATGATGAGAAATAGAATATTATTTCTCTTTTTTTTTTTTTTTTGCTTGCATATGCATAATAAATGTAGGTAAACCATACATTAAAGATATATAGAAAGAAATACAAGAAACAAAAAAAAAAAAAGAAAAACAAATTTGTGTTGCGTTGTGCCATGAACTGTGCTTAACGATGCCAACATATGTGCATATCTCTACAAAGACAAATCATATATAGGCGCGTACGTTTGTGTGCAAATGTGTATATTTTTCTGTTAAAAATACACATTTGCAGCATAAGCTAAAATATTTTATTAAAATATAAATTAAGAAAAATCTGTATAAATATTTCGAAATGTGAAAAACAAAAAAACAAAAAAAAAAAAAAAAAAGAGAAAAACGAAACGAGAAAACAAATATGTGCGCGGCCTGTATGGGCGGATGGTGATAATAAGAGATCATGTTTATATCTCGCCCTCATCGCAGATAGATCAATATGCAAACTACATGTCTTTTGCGAAAAATTTATTTCTGGCCCATTGCCCATTGTAAGGCATGTTTCAGCTAAGGCTGCTTCACTTCATATCCCAGCTCATGCATACACATAACACATATGATGAACAAGAAAACGGCGACGAAGAAGAAGAAGAATATGCTTTAATAATAATTGTTTTCACGGGAAACAGTCTCATATCTATATATATGGGGCTTCCTTTTATTTTCATTACTCTTTTTCAGGGTTTTCTTACAAAGTCACCGACGGCACGCGCGTTTTTGTGTGCACATCAAAGTAAACAGTAAAAAATAAAAAAATAAATGTTTTTTTTTCTTTTTTAACTCCTCGTTAAGACATGCGTATGTTAAACGATACCCTTTTCGCATGCATATTAATATTAATATACACACATATATATATATATATATATATATATATATATATTTGGTGCAGTAACAAAAAATAACGATAACGTGTGAATCCAGTTAAGTACACAATATAAAATTTCATTTTGATTTTTGCAGCAAAACGCAACCGCCCACAATTTTTGCTAGAACACACGTAATATGAATGAAAATCGTATAATATTTTGTAAAAGCATACGTATATGAATATATACATATATATATATATATATAAAATTTTTTTGGCAGATTTAAAAAAAAAATTTAGTTTCTATGTTTATCGAAGCAATAAGAAGAAGTAAAAGAGGATTTAGATTCGATTTGAGTCGAATTTTTTCTTACGCATTACATATGAAAATAATAATAATAGTATTACGGCAACTATTCATTTGCGTGAAAGAAAATATACTTTTTCAAATGCTTTTACGAAATCTTCTTATTAACCCCTCCACCCCCCACCCCCCACCCCACCCCATTATGATTGGCTAATTAACAAAAAGTCTCGTTATCGAATTTCGAAATGGAACTTTTTGACTGACTGACTGACTGACTCACTGATGTGCTGGTGTTTGGTGGAATCTTCATGCTGAAGTTGTTCGCTTCCTTAAGATAGTTCGATACGATAAATGACAAGTACTGCCAGGATATTGACAGCCTTCATCTAATATTGTGACGATCTAATGTCGTTTTGCGAAATGGAAAAGTAAGCAAAAGAAAAGAAAGCCAGTGAGACAAAAAAACGCTTCTTATAGAACATTACTTTCCAATGCTAATATTATCGTTTTCGTTACCTGTTCCATTAAAGGTTTGATGATCGGAGCGAAGCCGAATGATCTTTAGGTCAACTTAAAGACTTAGCTTACAGACATGCTTTGTTATGAGAGTCCTTCGCCGCCAAATCGAATTAATGTCCTTACGACTTACACTTTTATATCTTATCAGGACTAAGGACTAAGAGATGGGAAAGGTAATGATTAGCGATGGAGAGTGATGCCTTTATCGGCTGAGTACTCACTATAGTTGCGACCAAAGTAAACTCTACAGCACTTAAGATTTGAACTCAAGAACAACGATTGAAAGTTAAAGATTTTGCTGATTAGGAAGCTTAATAATCGAAATATACGTCATCTTTATCTTACCGCCTTTTGCCAGTTATCGGATAGGTTATGGACGGCATTGCGATAGGAATTTGCTGCTTTGGAGGTGAAATAATCATCGACCAATTTTCGTAGGTCTTCAATTTTTGTGAATTGCAGACCTGCTGAATATGACTGCATCGATCTGAATGGGGATGAAGTCTGGAGAATATGGTGGGTGCGATAAAACATCCCAGCCTAAGCTGAAAATTATTTCCTTGGTTGTTTTTGCAGGAGATGGACGGGACATATGCAAACTTTTATCGCTTTCAAGACTAAGACCTGTTGCCTACAATCTCGCAAATCACTTCGTAGTTTACTGCACTACATTTTCATTGCATGCCAACTTAACCCTTTCCGTAGCTTTAGCTGCATTGTTCTCTAAGCTAATCTAGTTAAATACACAGAACCTTGCGAGATTGTAAGTGACATCTATCCCTTTAGACTTTGCTATGTGCGGAACGATGGCTTGTAAACAACTCAAACTTATATCGTTCGAACATCAATACCTAAGTTATCTATATCTGGAATTTCGGGTAAATTGAACGGCTCATGCATGTCTTATACTGCAACCAATTTCACACATACACCTACGGAACGGAGAAATAGTTGCGAGATTGAATTTTTAGTTATATGCCAAAGAAATTCTAAAAGACTAGCTTCCACACAAAAGTCCACTCAACGCTTCTACATGGGCCAGCACTTTCCTAAATTAATTCGCAGAATCCTACGTGATGTAGTGGTTCTTGCAGAAGAAAGTTGAAGGATTTTTAACTTGTTTTCGTAGCTTTTCTTGCTTCATGTATGGACAAGCAAATATATTATACGAATAAGGCATGCATTATAAATATACGTTACAAAGCCTTCATTATGTTTACCTCAGTATTTGTTAATGTCTATTGAATTTCCTAATGTAATTTTTTCGTAATGTAACAGTGCCAACAAGAGTGCAGACGTGCGGAAGGACAGAAGATCATGGGTAAGAAGACTTCGAAAGCTTTGTTTTAGAATGCATACATGCACGCATATGCATACGCATGTTTTTTTTTTTTTTTTATTATTAGATTAAGTGTTTCATAGGCACTGATATAGTTAGTATATCGTCCAATGTTAGAGATGGCAATAGGAGCGTTTCACAAACATATATATATACAAAAAAAATGAATATATGTATATGTGAAATATCTTTATGATTGTGGGCCGAATATGAAAGATGTATAGAAATGAAAAATGTTTGTAATAATATTGTGTTTACTTTTGTTGTTATTGTTATATTAAATGCTTCTCTAAATTTATGTATGTTAGGTAAATTTGCTCATTCGCATGATCCCAAACTATTTTCGAAAGCTAGTCATCTCTTTCTAAGCATACTGATGCGGCAATCTAGTGATCTCCTTCCGGAACATTTACATTAAACCGTGAAATTCTCTCTTACTCAAAGGAAAATATATTCTCAACGATATTTGTTAAAGCAAAAAAGGAAAACAATAACAAAAAAAAAACGAAAAAAAAAGAAAAAAAGCATTTGCAGTTAAGCTGCAAGAGCATGCAGCTTTAATATAAGTGTGTGTATACGTGTTAGATGTTGATGAAAATTTTTCAAAAATTTCAATTCGACGGAAAATTCTTTAACAGAACGTGCTGTTTCTTGCTTGATCGTTAGTCTGTTTAGTCGAACCGCAGCATTCGCTCCATAGACGTCAGCTGCTCGGACAACAGTAGAGAGTTTAATTTATTTCTTTTCCCGAAGTAAGTTGCAAATTAATTCAGCTAAACTATAAAGAAAAAAAAAAAAAAATAAATAGAAATCTAAACAAAAAAAAAAAAAACACAGTGTACTTAAATAATCCTTAAATGAATTTATATTAAGAAAAAAAAAAAAAAGAATTCATTTAAAGTAAATGACAATCTGTCATAAAAAAGAGAACGAAAAATTTGAAAAAAACGAAAACAAAGAAAAAAAAAAAGGAAGAAACAAATGCAAACGGGAAGTTATATAACAATAACAACTGCTTCTGAAATTTATGAAAAACCATTTAAATCAGGGATAATTTACAGCAGACCGTGTAACGGAAGTAAAAATTGATTTAGTAAAAGAGAAATATATGTATATGCATATGTATATGTATATGTATATGCATATGTATATATGCATATATATAAATAATAAAGATTATAAAAATATAAAATAATGAACGCATTTCAAACCGAACATCATACAGCATTGCGGTAGAAAATATATTTTTAAAATTTCACTAAAAATAGCTGCTTGATGAGCTGACTACTGGCTTAGTGTGTTACATGATATATATATATATGTATATGATGATATATATAAATATATATTTATATATATATATATTTACGTTTAGCTAAATGCTTAATGCATGTATGTGTGTATGTATTTGTGTATGTGTACATACACTTATAAAGAACTGATTATCTTAAAATGAAAAAAGTAAAAAAACAAAATATATATGTATATATATATATACATATATATATATATATATATAAAAGATTTAAGAAAACATTCAGACGCGCGTTAACTGAGAAAAAAATTTCTTTTATAAAAATAAATTCAATTTAAACACGGTGGCCGTCAGTCGCACTTTCCTTGGCAAGCATATGCACGAATTAAAGAGAATTTACCGAAATAAAGTAAAATTGCGTAAAAGTGTGAATGTGTGCGTGCGTGCGTGTATATATATATATATGTGTGTGTGTATGTGTGTTTGTATGCGTGTGTGCATGTATGTACGCGCATTTGAAAAGCGCTAACTTAATGACATATGCGTATGTATGTGTGAGTCGATAGTGTACTACGATCGGCGCTCATGCAAATAATCGCCAGAGAAAAGACATACAACGAGAAAGGGTTGATAAGTTATGTGTGAAGTGAAATGAAATTTGACTTTTATCAAAAATGGATAATGGAATCGAAAAGGACTTTTTTGAATGTCAAATTAAAATCAATGGAATTGTTAATGCAATTTATATATGAAATATGTATGATGTTAACGAAAGAAGCTAATGTACATCATACATATATTTACTCCTACATCTATTTAATGGAATTTACTTAGTATTAGTTGCGTGCATACATACAATCACATACACACACATATATATATATATATATATATTTATATCTACGTACATGCATATATATATTCATGAAATCAACAAACTTACACACATAGCATTACGCATATGTATGGGAAAAGTCCACTAGATGTGTACATACATATACATAAATATGTACATATATATATATATATATATATATATATATGTAAAACACCTGCATATCTTCCTCAGATATGTCTTCTTTAATGGCTTAACTAATGATAATAACAATAAATAATTTATCATAACATTTAGTAGTAGCGAACAGGTAACAAATATACACATACATACAAACGGACACACGCACGCATTCATACACGCACGCACACACACACACACACACACACGCAAACACACACACACGCACACACGTAATATATATTTTTTGTTTTTTATTTAGTGGGTGATGTGGTTTCTTGCTTTTCTTTTATTTCACTTTATCGCCTATGTGCTCTTAGTATGAGTGCCAAGGTAAAATGAGCTTTTTTTTTTTTTTTTTTGTTTTTTACAACAACTGTTTCTCTCTTATTAAGAATTTCTCTCACGGAAATTCAATACTTTTTCTATTTATAACATCAACATCATACATACAGCACACATAGACATTATTGATAAGTTTGCGACATATACTGCTGGTCGATGTTCGCTTACTCTTCGCGAGCAACACATCCCTTTTTCGGTTTTCGGCATTCGGTTCTATAAGGTAGCGATGTAGATAATGTGTTTTTTTTTTTGCTTTGAATTCGAGAGCAAAAGTATATTAACATAAAAAAGAAAAGGAAAAATTTGATTATGACAGCAGCACAGACAAAATCTTATAAATAGTTTACGTATTTACGTACAAATACACAGATATTCTTACTTATTTTCTCTTTTTCTGTATATATGTGCGTAGATGGTT
Source organism: Glossina morsitans morsitans (assembly GCA_001077435.1). Lineage (NCBI taxonomy): Eukaryota > Metazoa > Arthropoda > Insecta > Diptera > Glossinidae > Glossina > Glossina morsitans. Next base: position 3,277 of record CCAG010021886.1, on the reverse strand, counting down.
TTGTCGGTATATAATATATATATATATATATATATATATATCGGCCATTGTTGTTGTAGGTGTTCATAAGTTCTTTCAATTTTCCATTCATTGCAACTTGCCTGCATCTCCTATCTACACCATATATCTATATCTATATCTATATCTATATCCATATCTATATATTGAATCATACATTAAATCCTTTGTATTCATAAGTACATCTCTACTTTTATCATTTACACACACCTCCTCTATGATACATAGCTTACGCATGTACTGCAGTTATTTTTAGGTCAGACACAATTCGTGATTCGTTTCTATGTTTTTCAAAGAAGAACGAAAAAAAAAAAAAAAAAAATTAATGAAATTTTATTTTTATGCTTTTTTTGTTTTTTCTCTCTCAAAACTCAATGAAATCGCTTTGTTTACTTAAGGACTGATGCATAGAAAGAAAGGAAAAACCTCAATTTTAGGATAACCTTTGGTAGTAAAAGGTTTCATCAATAACATGAAATTGTCTTTGCGGTAAAATTTATATGAATGTGAAATTTTCAAATTGGAAACAGATCTCATTGATTATTAAAAATTTTTGCAATTTTCTTATAGGTTTTCATTAGGACTTTTTCACTTCATGACTGAGAGATATCTTACATACCGTACGTACGTATACATAGGACAGATGTGTACATGTGTTGCGATCGACTTGTTGCTACCTGTTACCTACCTGCAAACTGAGTACAAACAAATCGAAGGGTTTCTCTTCAATATTAGATCGTTGAAATAGCATCGAACCTAAGAAGGTTTTCTAATGTCCATTAACACCAAATGTCAGTCCGTGTCATTTATTATTGAAACAGTGTGCAGATGAATAGATGAATTTCGATGTCCTGTGAAAGTCCGGGATAATACCAATTACCAAAGGAACGATGTACTATATTAATTTCACAAATCGTGGTTTCGTAGTAGTGTGCTAAAATATCCCATAAAAAGTACAAGTATATAACAAGCAATAGGCAAGCAAAAGGCAAGCAAATGTATATCTTCTTTTTTTTTTGGCTTACAAAGAGAGACAATGGGATTTGATGATGATTGAAATGAGGAAAGCACAGTTTGCCTATTTCTGACTTACAATACAATTATTGTAAGATTCAAAGTTGTCTATCCCTCCGTCAGTTTGCTTTGGAGATTTTCAAACAAGAATTGTCAGAGAGAATTAGAAACTTTTTACGTAGGCTCATAATTTATTTTCGATCTTTAAAAATTCGGCTTTAGTGGGCCTTTGCCCGGCTTTGAAGAATTTCTAAACAAAACAAAGTCACTTCTTTCATCCTCATTGTTAATAGCATACATAATGAAAAAAGGATTATTTGTTACAAAAAATTACGACTCGTTCCTTTAGCCTCGTAATGGCTTTTCTTTTCTCCTACGGGACTCTTTATATGGAAAAGATTTTGAAAAGTGAAAGTATGTGCCTTGAATTTAATATTATTCAATCCATTTTAAGTGGTGTTCCCCTTTCACTTGAAACTTGTAAGGGGAACAGTAAAATACATGGCCAAGCATTAGATAGATGACAAGCCAGTTTCATTCCATTTAGGAAATCATGTTGACTTAATTGGAACAGTAAAGAGTTTAGTGTATCGAAATTTTGAATTTGCAAAAAATTTGTTTTTTGACAAATCGCTGTTATATTTATTAACGTAGAGCAATTTAACGCTATTCTACTACTATTTCAAAGTTGGACACTGATACTGATACTGACACTGATAGTGTTTTTCATCCAGAAAAGCACGATTTCCATTTTCGATTATCAGGATCCAACCAAATGTTGTTATAAAATTGAATATAGATGTATATATATATATATATATATATATATATATATATATATATAATAGTATTGGTATTATGGACATTTTTGGGATGTCGAGAGCATAAAATATGAAACATACACATATAGTATATCTATTTATAACATTCGAATAGAAATATATTTCAGATGAGTGAGTGTAAGATTCTCGGTTCGGAATCGATTTACGCAGACGCGTGCGTTTATCCGTCCGTTTATTGTGATAATTTTGAGAGCTGCATATATGTAGAGAGAGGGAGAGAGAGGAAGTAAGATAGAGAGAGTAACATGCTATGTACATTTTCAATGCAATTTTGTAGACTATGCTTCAAAATGGGCGTATCGCCCTCAGTAGTAAAAAAAGGAAGTGCTACCTTTCTATTGCTGAACTAAAAAACTAGTAAGAACATATAGTTGGGCAAGGCCGTCCTTTAGAAATCCTACACCGCTCTGCCTAGTGCAGCTATTCCCTTGCTTTACTCTATCGTACTGTGCTAAGATTTTCTAACCTGATGGGGAAGAAGAATTTATGTTTTGTTTTCTATGCAAACCTTCAAGTTCCTAAATATGATTTTCATATACATAGAAGATATAAGTACTATGTCATTGTACCCGTTAGAACGGATTCTATTTTTCGCACTTATACTTAATAGCTTTAATATATTGTTCCCTTGTGCCCTGGTGTCTATATAGAACATTATATCGACGGATGGTTCAGATGTTAAAATTGCATTTAATGCATAGCAATAGTAAAGGATCCATTATATAGAACATTGCCCATCATTGCCCTTAAATTTTTCGCAACCTTCGGACAATACATGGCTTTTTCCGAGAGGAGAATGACGCGGGTGTTGAGACAATTACAAAAACGAAATATTTTTTGTTGTCTCAACGGAGGTCAACTGGATTTGTTTTTTTCCTTTTTTTTGCGTAATCGGAGAGACAATATATAGAATTCTAAGTTTTTCTTTTTTTTCGGTTAGTTACTGTTCCGATCTGAATCATGATTATGTGCACTATGTATATAGTTTATCGTTGGTTAATTCACTTGGTTCGCAAAGTTTGCAATATATTGCACCGAATACATAGCAATACTTGTGCATGGTGGGGTTTAAATCATTTAAGCTTACTGTTATTGTAATCCTTGAACGTACATGCGATTAGTAGTCTTAGTGTAAGGCAAAAGATTTCTTCTTGGATAGCTTTAAGGAATCATTTGTAAAATGAGGAAAAAATTTTTCCCTTTCCATGCATTGCTATGCAATTTATTTCTCTCCCTTTCACACTCCTTTTCTTTTTGCAATTGTCACCGTTGTCTTTAATGGCCTCGAAACGCTTGTATTAGTCATCGGTTAAAGTTTCTATTATTTCTTTAAAGTTTTTGAGATGAACTCCACTTGAAGATTTATTGCAAAACTTTGTCTTTAAACTCGATTTCGATTAAAT
>CCAG010021883.1:0-18222 GCA_001077435.1 Glossina morsitans morsitans | reverse complement strand
TTTCAACGTACATACTTTTCTCTATTCGCAAACTAAAAGTTAGACATATAGAAAAGTTTCACTTATTTTATGTTACGTGAAAGTGGCACGGGGGGACTAAAAGGGAACAAAAAGTTCGATTTTCAGATCGCATAACTTTTGTGAATTGTGCGCAGTTCGCAGCATAATGCACAAGCGTATGCAGGGACGAATTGAATTCATTTTTCTCGAATTTTTTTGACACAAAAATCACTTATAGAATGCCTCCTTTGACGTAACATTGATCTGCCAATTGTGCCTTCAACGTTCAATGTTCACGCTTCCACCTTTAGTATAGAATATAGTAGTCGTAGCTTCCTTGACCATAATTTCGATACTTTCGGTCACGGCTGGTAGAGGAAATCACCACTCGAAAGTTAAATATCGTATCTTTGATGGTTCGTAATAGAACCAAATGTCATTTGGTACAATACTTTTCTAAAATCAATTGGGCGTCACCAACTGCTTTTCCCGTTTTGTTCATCAGCCAGGAACTTGGACATCCACTTTGCCCACTTTTCGATTGAATGCAGACATTCACTTGCAAGCTATTTGAGAAAACCGATGTTCACTTACATTTTTTTCTATTGATCAGGGCTTTGCAAAGACACTTATAATAACATATCTATTTTTCACATACCATTTTAATACAAACGCACTGTATAGATGAAAAACAATTTTATGTACTTAGCGCTTTATTCTTTTGTTTTGATAATCGTAGGGAATTTTATGCGGTATTTGAGCAAGGAACAATGAAGGGACAGACAAAAGGTTAAACCTGATTAAACCGATTCTGCTTTCTCTGATCTCTGTATTAGAGAGCATTTTCTCATATAATGTCTCTAAGCGTTCAATTAGCTACGATCTGAATGCGAATAAGCAAAAGAAAAGAAAAGACAAAATGAAAATTATTAGTCACATTCACACAGTGGTCATACGAAATTAGTTTTAAAACAATTCAAAGAAATTAGTTTAACCACACTTTAGTCTCAGAATTTATTCTCGGGCTAAATTAATAATAATAATAATAATAATAATAGTTTAACAATAGCTTTCATTTAAAAACGCTACTTAAACTAATGATTCGTGTTATATCTTTTAGGGTGACTACATCTGGATAGAGCCCGCTTCGGGCAGAGAATTCGATGTAGCCATTGGTGCTCGCGTTATATCGGCTGAGGGAAGACGCATTCAAGTACGTGATGATGATGGCGATGAGATATGGTTATCGCCCGAGAGGCGCATCAAAGCGATGCATGCTTCTTCGGTACAAGGAGTAGAGGATATGATTTCCTTAGGAGACCTACATGAAGCCGGTATTTTAAGAAATTTACTCATACGCTATAAGGAGAACTTGATTTATGTAAGTTGCCTTTTTTTTTTTCTTACGTTCGTCTGGATTGATTTATTATTAATACATAATTCTTTAGACTTATACTGGATCCATATTGGTGGCCGTAAATCCATATCAAATTTTACCCATTTATACAGCTGATCAAATTAAATTGTACAAGGAACGGAAAATTGGTGAATTGCCCCCGCATATATTTGCCATAGGCGACAATGCCTATGCGCACATGAAACGTTATCGTCAGGATCAATGCATTGTTATATCGGGTGAATCGGGTGCTGGCAAAACTGAGAGCACAAAATTAATTTTACAATATTTAGCTGCCATAAGTGGCAAACATTCCTGGATAGAACAACAAATACTCGAAGCGAATCCTATACTTGAGGCATTTGGTAATGCGAAAACCGTTCGCAATGATAATTCGTCAAGGTCAGTAGTTAAACGCTTCTTATCACTTTTGAAAGATTTCTTTCATGGATTTTCCTTTATTATTTTTCCCTCTTTAGGTTTGGCAAATACATCGATATACACTTTAGTGCTAATGGTGTTATTGAAGGCGCCAAAATTGAACAGTATCTGTTAGAGAAATCACGTATAGTTTCACAGAATCATAGTGAACGTAATTATCATATATTTTATTGCATTTTGGCTGGATTATCGAATGAAGAAAAAAGGCGTTTAGATTTAGGCCATGCGTCGGATTATAAGTAAGTACTGTGTAGAATCGAGATATAACATATTTACTTACATAGTGAAATTATTTTTCATTTAAACAGGTACTTAACTGGTGGCGATTGTATTATTTGCGAAGGACGTGATGATACCGCTGAATTTTCCGATATTCGTTCTGCCATGAAGGTATTATTATTTTCAGATCAGGAGATTTGGGAAATAATAAAGTTACTGGCTGCTTTATTGCATTGCGGCAATATTAAGTACAAGGCAACCATAGTAGATAACTTGGATGCGACTGAAATACCGGAACATATAAACGTCGAGCGGGTCGCCGCCTTGCTTGGTTTGCCTATGCAGCCTTTCATAGATGCTCTGATACGGCGTACACTTTTCGCTCATGGGGAAACCGTCGTTTCTACGTTGTCGCGCGAGCAATCTGTTGACGTTAGAGATGCCTTTGTTAAAGGGATTTACGGTCGCATGTTCGTTCATATTGTACGCAAAATAAATGCTGCCATTTACAAGCCGAAAGCTTCGTCCCGTAATGCTATCGGTGTTTTGGATATTTTCGGTTTCGAGAATTTCGATCAGAATAGTTTTGAGCAGTTTTGTATAAATTATGCCAACGAGAATTTGCAACAATTCTTTGTACAGCACATATTTAAATTAGAACAGGAGGAGTACAATCACGAAGCTATCAATTGGCAGCATATTGAATTTGTGGATAACCAAGATGCCTTAGATTTGATAGCAATCAAGCAGTTAAACATTATGGCTTTGATAGATGAAGAGGCGCGCTTCCCTAAGGGTACCGACACGACCATGTTAGCTAAGCTTCACAAAACGCACGGCACTCATAAGAATTATTTGAAACCCAAATCGGATATTAATACTAGTTTCGGTCTAAATCATTTTGCCGGAATCGTTTTTTACGATACCATAGGCTTTTTAGATAAGAATCGCGACACATTTAGTCCCGATTTGTTGCATTTAGTGAGTCAAAGTAATAATAAATTTCTGAGGCACATCTTTAATCAAGATATAGAAATGGGAGCTGAAACGCGTAAACGCACACCTACACTATCCACTCAATTTAAAAAAAGTTTGGATGCTCTAATGAAAACGCTTAGTTCCTGCCAACCTTTCTTTATTCGCTGCATCAAACCCAATGAGGTGAAAAAACCAATGATGTTTGATCGCGGCCTGTGTTGTCGTCAATTACGTTATTCGGGAATGATGGAGACGATACGAATACGTCGAGCTGGCTATCCCATACGTCATGGATTTCGAGAATTCGTGGAACGTTACAGATTTCTTATATCGGGAATACCGCCCGCTCATCGCACTGATTGTCGTTTAGCTACTTCGCGTATTTGTGCCGCTGTTTTGGGCAAATCCGATTATCAACTAGGTCACACGAAAGTGTTTTTGAAGGATGCACATGATTTATTTTTAGAGCAAGAACGTGATCGCGTTCTAACGCGCAAAATTCTCATACTGCAGCGTACAATACGTGGTTGGGTATATAGGAGACGTTTTATGCGCATGCGCGAGGCTGCCGTAACCATACAACGTTTCTGGAAGGGCTATGCTCAACGCCAGAGGTATTATCGAATGCGAGTGGGTTACATGCGTCTGCAAGCTCTTATACGTTCACGTGTACTTTCTCATCGTTTTCGTCACCTCCGGGGTCACATTGTGGGCTTGCAAGCCCATGCCCGTGGCTATTTAGTGAGGCGCGAATATGGCCACAAGATGTGGGCTATTATTAAGATACAATCGCATGTCAGACGAATGATCGCCATGCGCAGATATAAAAAAGTACGCGAGGAATACAAACAATTCGCTGAAGTTTTGCATTTACGTAAGTTAGAGGAACAAGAGCTAATGCACAAAGGCAATAAACATGCTCGAGAAATAGCTGAACAACATTATCGAGACCGTCTGCATGAGCTTGAACGGAGAGAAATGGAGAAGGAGATAGAGGAGCGTAAACGTGTAGAAGCCAAAAAGAATTTGATTAATGACGCTGCCAGGAAACAAGACGAGCCCGTGGATGATGGAAAACTCGTGGAAGCGATGTTTGATTTCCTTCCGGATTCCAGCAGTGAAGCTCCTACACCACATGGTGGCCGAGAAACTTCGGTGTTTAATGATCTGCCACACACCAATAATATAAGCCAAGAAGTAAGTTGCCAGTGGAATAAACTCATAAATTACTGACAATTTTTATTTTTAGGATTTAATTGGACCCATGCACATTTCGGAAGACGAGGAAGATTTGTCAGAGTTTAAATTTCAAAAGTTTGCTGCCACCTACTTTCAAGGCAATGTCAATCATCAGTACTCAAAAAAGGCTTTGAAACATCCTTTACTGCCACTGCATACTCAAGGAGATCAGTTGGCTGCTCAGGCCTTATGGATTACTATTCTACGATTTACAGGGGATATGTCAGAACCAAAATATCACACCATGGATCGTATGGACACTACTTCAGTTATGTCAAAGGTTACCGCAACGTTGGGCAGGAATTTTATACGTAGTAAGGTATGTTACAAAAGAACGCTGTGAGTGAAGCTTTCGACATTAATTAATGCTCATTTACATTTTAGGAGTTTCAAGAGGCTCAGTTAATGGGTTTGGACCCCGAGGCATTTCTCAAACAAAAACCCCGCTCAATACGACACAAACTGGTTTCTTTGACTTTGAAACGCAAAAATAAGTTAGGAGAAGATGTACGGCGTCGCCTACAGGATGAAGAATATACTGCTGACAGTTATCAATCATGGCTTCAATCCAGACCCACTTCAAACTTAGAGAAGTTGCATTTCATTATAGGTCACGGTATTTTGCGGGCCGAATTGAGGGATGAAATTTATTGCCAAATCTGTAAGCAACTGACTAACAACCCTTTAAAATCATCACATGCAAGAGGTTGGATTTTACTATCCTTGTGCGTGGGCTGTTTTGCTCCTTCAGAAAAGTTTGTCAACTACTTAAGAGCATTCATACGCGAAGGTCCTCCCGGCTATGCACCATACTGTGAGGAACGTTTGAAGCGCACATTTAACAATGGCACTCGCAACCAGCCTCCGTCTTGGTTGGAATTACAGGCCACGAAATCGAAGAAGCCCATAATGCTGCCTATTACTTTCATGGATGGCAATACTAAAACGCTCTTGGCCGATTCAGCCACCACAGCCCGCGAATTGTGCAACCAATTATCTGATAAAATCACATTAAAGGATCAATTCGGATTCTCTTTGTACATAGCTTTGTTCGATAAAGTCTCTTCTCTCGGCAGTGGAGGCGATCATGTAATGGATGCTATTTCACAATGTGAGCAGTATGCAAAAGAGCAAGGTGCTCAGGAGCGTAATGCTCCCTGGCGATTATTCTTTCGAAAGGAAATATTCGCTCCTTGGCATGATCCTACTTTCGATCAGGTTGCCACGAATCTCATCTATCAACAAGTGGTGAGAGGTGTCAAATTTGGTGAATATCGTTGTGACAAGGAGGAGGACTTGGCCATGATAGCTGCCCAGCAGTATTTCATTGAATACGGAACAGATATGTCTATGGAACGTTTATTTACTCTTTTGCCCAATTTTATACCAGATTTCTGCTTGACGGGTATAGATAAAGCGATTGAACGTTGGGCTGCTCTAGTACTGCAGGCCTATAAAAAATCTTACTATGTCAAAGAGAAAGTAGCGGCTTTGAAAATTAAAGAGGACATAGTAAGTTATGCTAAATACAAGTGGCCGTTGCTGTTTTCACGATTCTATGAAGCTTATCGGAATTCGGGTCCCAACTTACCGAAAAACGACGTTATAATAGCCGTTAACTGGACTGGCGTCTACGTAGTAGATGACCAGGAACAAGTTTTGCTTGAATTAAGCTTTCCCGAGATCACGTCGGTATCCAGTCAGAAGACAAATAAGGTCTTCACTCAAACATTTAGCTTATCCACTGTGCGGGGGGAAGAATTTACATTCCAGAGTCCGAATGCTGAAGATATACGAGATTTAGTTGTTTATTTTTTGGATGGCTTAAAAAAAAGGTTAGCTTGTGTGAAGGAAATGAAGAATGGACAAGATCAAGAATTTGTTTTCATTATTATTATTTCATTTAATTACTTACCAGATCGAAATATGTAATTGCTGTACAAGATTATCGCGCCCCTTCGGATAACTCCAGCTTTTTATCATTCTACAAAGGAGATTTAATTATTTTGGAAGACGAGAGTTGTGGTGAAACAGTTCTTAATAATGGTTGGTGCATAGGACGTTGCGAGCGAACTCAAGAGAGAGGTGATTTTCCGGCAGAGACCGTCTATGTGCTTCCGACTTTAACTAAGCCGCCCCAAGATATTTTAGCACTATTTAACATCGATGAAGCCCATCACGGTCGTCGTTTGAGTATGGCTAGCAATGGCGCTCCCGATACTCGAGATAGGCCTCACACCTTAATGGAATATGCCATGGATCATTTTCGCTTACCACCCAAGCGTACCATGTCGAAAACTTTAACCTTAGGTTCCAAACGTTCTGAAGAAATATGGCGTTACTCTCGCGATCCCATTAAGGCACCATTATTGCGCAAATTACAAAGCAAAGAGGAATTGGCCGAAGAAGCTTGTTTCGCTTTTGCTGCCATACTCAAATATATGGGCGATTTACCGTCGAAACGACCACGTATGGGTAATGAAATTACCGATCACATATTCGATGGTCCCCTGAAACATGAAATATTGCGCGATGAAATCTATTGTCAGATAATGAAACAGTTAACTGATAACCGCAACCGCATTTCAGAAGAGAGAGGTTGGGAACTAATGTGGCTAGCCACGGGTCTCTTCGCTTGTTCACAGGCCTTACTAAAAGAGTTAACGCTGTTCCTGAGAACACGAAGACATCCGATTTCGCAGGATTCGTTACATCGCCTGCAGAAGACTATACGCAATGGCCAGCGCAAATATCCTCCCCATCAAGTGGAAGTAGAAGCCATACAACACAAGACTACACAGATATTTCACAAAGTATATTTTCCTGACGACACAGACGAAGCTTTTGAGGTGGATTCTTCGACGAGAGCCAAAGATTTTTGCCACAATATTTCACAACGCTTGTCACTGAGGACCAGTGAAGGCTTTTCTTTATTTGTGAAAATAGCCGATAAAGTTATTTCAGTACCAGAAGGAGACTTCTTTTTCGATTTTGTTAGACATCTGACGGATTGGATTAAAAAGGCCAGACCTATACGGGACGGTTCAAATCCTCAATTTACATATCAAGTGTTTTTCATGAAGAAATTGTGGACAAACACTGTGCCGGGCAAAGATCGTAATGCTGATTTGATATTTCATTATCATCAAGAGCTACCGAAACTTTTACGAGGTTATCATAAATGTTCTCGCGAAGAAGCAGCAAAATTAGCAGCTTTAGTATATCGGGTGCGCTATGGAGATAATAAACAAGAATTACAAGCCATACCGTAAGTAAAATTAAAACAGTTCGAAGCCGTAGTAAATGCCTGCTTGGTAACAGCGTAACGCATGCTTACCGACTGGGCATAGGCCTTCCGTATCCTATTCCGCTTTCCCCACTTCTTTCCCCTGCCCATTACCGTGTTATAAACGTGTGTGAACTAATAAAAAAAAACTTCAAACATACCTCACACATGAGAAGGGACAACTTATGAAGCTTTGATTATTACAGACAAATGTTGCGTGAATTGATACCGTCGGATATCATGAAGATGCAAAGCTCTAATGAATGGAAAAGAGCGATAGTAGCTTCATATAATCAAGATGCAGGCATGAGCTCGGAAGATGCGAAAGTAGCATTTTTGAAAATTGTATACAGGTATATAAAACTGAAATCAAATAGTTTTTTTTTTAAAGAAATTCAAAAATTTGCTTTTAGATGGCCTACCTTCGGCTCGGCTTTCTTCGAAGTGAAACAAACGACTGAACCTAATTATCCAGAAATGCTTTTAATAGCCATTAATAAGCATGGCGTTAGCTTAATACATCCAGTAAATAAGGCAAGTGTGACATTTAAAAAAAACCATTAAATGAGTATATTTTTTATTAAAAAATATTCTATTTAATCATTTAGGACATTTTAATTACCCATCCTTTCACACGCATTTCAAATTGGTCATCGGGCAATACTTATTTCCACATGACCATCGGCAATTTAGTTAGAGGCTCGAAGCTGTTGTGTGAGACTTCATTGGGTTATAAAATGGACGATTTACTCACTTCCTATATATCATTAATGTTAACCAATATGAATAAAAATCGTACCATACGCGCAAATTAGTCGTTGAATTGAATGCATCTCTCGATATATTAAGTTTTATTTTCGAATTATTGCTCCGAATTGTTTTAAATCTTAATGTTTTTATTTTCTAATCCCTTATTACTGCTGTTCTTGATTTTCAATACTTTCTATATATATAATAAATTATTTATTTCAATTTTAATATTAAGTTCTAAAAGCTCTGATATGTCAATAATGCTTCAAAAAAAGAAACTTTTTGTACTGATTTTTTTTTGTATGAAAACAAAAGGAAATTTTTTTTAAATTTCTAAACTTGTTTTGCAAGAGAAAAAAGAAATTGCTTTTAGTTACATATTTTATCAGAATAGTTGAAAGAAATTATATAAATAAATATATCTGATATTAAATATCGAAAAAAAAAATCCGTAAAGAATCATTTAAATTATCGCACAGACATATACAATGTTGTGCATTAGGTGAAGAATTCGGAAATTGTTGGCGGGCTTTCTTGTATATCGAGTTAGCTGCGTGGATTAGTAGTGCTGTCAGTGATGTACGTAATCATTTCCGTATTGGGCGACTTTTTGGGAGAATCTTAAAATTTTTCTGAGAAACGGAAGGAAGTGAGAAAAACAATTTAAAGCATAAAACTGCCTTTTAAGACGATGCTATGAATTTATTAGTTCCCAGAAAATATCGAAAATGATAGATGTTCTAGGCGGAATATGTCATTTCTTGATGGAAATGTAAGAAAAAATTGGAAAAAAATATGCTTATAATTTTGCTATTGCCGTTATAACGATTCGGTTATAACGATACTTTTTGACCGATATGTTATTTGTATATATTCTGCAAAAGCAATCATATAATATATATACAATAATGGATCTTTTGCGGTAAGTGCACGAAAACGTGTCCTTTTATATGTATACCCAATTCTCTTTTTACACGAATTTGATTTAACACGAGTTCAAAAGAACAAAATTTCTTTTTTTACACGAATTATTTTGTTTCAACACGATTTTATATTTATGAATTTCAGATATAATTCCGTTTTTCCAAAGTAGAAGTTATTTTTTATAAAATATTTAATGAATTAAAATGTGTAAGCACGAAATACCTTAAGTGAACTCTAACAAGAACTTTTTAATATTGTTTACATGTAATTCTCTTTTTATACGAAATTTTTTTACAGGTATTTTTTGGGAACGTGTAAAAAGAGAATTAGATGTATACCTATTAGAGTAAACATAATCCGTAATGTAAGGAAAATATCGCTGCACTTGGTAATTGGAACAGAAGCTATAAGACTATAGATCTCATATCGATCCGGCTGCACAAACGAACTATTATTTTAGAAAAAGAAAACTGTAAGTTCACCTAATCATCCAAAGAGTACCCGTAACGCGAAGTATGCTGTTATCCGCGCAATGTTCAGAACGTCCTTGCAATATTCAGAAATTATCCCAAGCGCATAAAAAGTGACGAAAAGTCTTTGAATTAAAAAGTTTGTATGGGTAATTTTATGACTTATCTATTAATATTTGGACCCAACTTGAACAATATAGAAAATGGAGAATGTTAAATACGAAACTCTAAGCACAATTTTATTTATATTTGGAATGGAGAGAATTTTAATGAAAGCATTTTATTAATCATCATCAAGACTATCTGAAATAGGCTCCGATTAAAAATTTTTTTAATTCTTTTTTTTTTTATTACATATTTAATTTACAATCTGTCCAAAAAGGTTACAAGTAAATGTTATAGCAAGATGAGAAAAATAACAGAGGTTCTCTTTTCTCTTAACAAAAAAAAAGCTCTAAGTTGTCGGATAAACAAAAGACTTTAGGCACGAACTTGATGGTTTTTAATCAAAAAGCTCTAATTTTCGAATTAATTTTTCACACATGTGACTACCGTGCAATGAGCGATTTCCTATTTTAATATACATTATTACGAGAACAAGAGAGCCTACAAAGCTCAGTGATTGGTTAATTCATAGATACGAACATGTGCTCGCGGAAACATTCGCGATTGGCTATCACTAAGGTTGGCCTTTAGGTTGTAAATAAAAACTTGAAATGCACACAAATACATGTACAAATTTTTACAATCCAGTAAATGCAATCAAATTAAATAAACAGTTATATACGTGTATGTATATACAAGAGATGAGAAATTTTTCTGGTCAAATTGTTTAAAAAAAATGAACAAATTAAAGCAAAAGTCAATGAACTTTTGCAAGAGGAAAAAAAAACGGTAAATAAATAAATTTAAATTAGAAAATATGTCAAAATGTGGGAAAAAATTAAATATTATTCTCATTTAGGAGTGAATTTTACATTTCTATCACCTCAAGCGAATAGATGTTTAAACGGGAGAATGTATTGCTGTTTGACTTTTGCGACTTTTGCCGGTTATCATCTGATTTTGAAATTTGGCAAAGTATTTATAACGTCGTAGATTTCATGTTTCATTGAGAGTAATATACCAAAACTTTGCTTGCCCTTTAAAATGCTTTTGTTTGGTAGGCGTACTTGTACCTCGTAATTTAATATGTAACTGATGAAAACAAAATATATATATATTTGTGTCAAACGTACTTTGAATTTGAGTCTACCCATGCACCATGCAAAAGGACGGACAGATGGATTAAAAATTCTTACTATTCTTACTCGTAATAACATTTCCATGTTGCAAGTCAAATAACAAACCAGTAAATTATGTTTTACTTGAGTCGAAACATAAAAATTCATTATCTCAAGCAATTGTTTATTAATCATGAGACTGCTAGCGGGCAATCACATTAGCTTTCTAGCTAGATGTGATAAGAACTCGGATTAAGTTGCTGATCTTCATTTTAATAAACTATTGACAAAATTATACAGAAATCGCTTTATTGTTACTCCATTTTAAGTCACTCAAGCTTATATCTAACACTTCTGAAATCAATCGAAGAAAGTTTAAAAAGCAAAGCTTAGCTCAATTTCAGTGAATTTAAAAATTCAGGATCGCCGTGAGCTAATCTATAAAAAATATTGCTACTCTCTTTTTTTGTTTTTGCTTCATCATAGAGAAGATGTCCTTCTTACGACACGCAGACTAAGCTAAGCTAAGCTAAGCTTCAAGTAGAGATAAGAGTTAGCTAAAGGACAATAGCATATGCATTAAACTAGGGGCGTCCTTTTTGGGCAAGCTTGTGAGGTAGCAGCAACGCATTCATTTTTAAAGGAGTTTACAATGCATTGCATTTATGCCTAATTCTGTAGCAAATTTCTAACATACATTGTTAATAGTTATTTTTCTGTTTGTGAAAGTGTTAAAAATATAGAATATTGACAAGTAACTTAAATCTAAAATTTCTGAAGTCTTTTGAGAAAATATTGATCGAAATCTGTGATGTTTTTGAATATCGAAACAAAAGAGTTTATTTTTGAGGCATTTCGTTACATCCTACACAACTTGTTGTAGAAGGCGTTAAGTTTGTGCGGACGTTATGCAAAATCTAGAAGGATTTGAGATAGACCGACGTTTTATTATACCGATCGATTCAGAATCAATTTCTGGATCAATTTAAACTTGTCTATCCCCCTTGCTTTTGTATATGCGGCCTAGAGGTCGCAAATTGTCGAGATATCTTGACAAAACTTGGCCCACCGAAGGCCGTTGATCAAAGATGAGCGCGAAGATCGAAAATTGTTTGGAATTTTTCGACTACATTCCATATAAGGTTTTTTTTAAAAAATCGTGATATGAATAATTGTATTAAGCGAAATGGTGGTGGACCGCGCCTCCCTACAGTGTTTTCATTTGTCTTATTTCTAAAAAGAAAAGGATCAATAGCAAACTTATAAAAAGATATGTGAATAGCACCGTGAGAGTACCGTAAGCGAAAGTATCTGTCGAAGGTAGTTTGTAAAATTCTATTGCCAGCACATTTTCGCCAAAGCCGCATTTCGCAAGCGACCAGTCTCCATTTTCTTTGCGAAAAATGCCTTTCTGTTAATATTGCACTATGAGTTTGGTCTTGTTGTAGAAAGAGCAAATTAATATGAAGCATTTACATCCTTCTTTACTTATTTGTTCAGCTCAATATCTTTATGAATTCAAAGTAATAAAAAAATATTAGAATTCGTTCATTCAATGTTAGCAATGTGCGTAGACAGAAAAAATCTATCTACATCTACATCACAGATTGATTTTCAAATGGGTCGGCATAAGGCAACAACTTCGAGCGCATCTAAATCAAATTTTGTTATTTACAGTAAATATAGGACTTGTGAAGTATAGCATGAGGAAGATTAGTCCGATTTGAACATACTAGCGTTCGCTGCAGGCGTTATAATTGCTTTCTATTTCCTTGTAGGAAAAAGAGACTAATAGATAGAGAGAGAGAGGGGGAGAAAAATGAAGATAAAGAGAGAGAGAGAGAGAGAGAGAGAGAGAGAGAGAGAGAGAGAGAGCTAGAGCGAAAGAATGTGATGGTTTGGAAAGGGAGAAAGACAGACAGAGGGACGGAAAGAAAGAGAGGAAAAGGCAATTCAGATTCATTTTAAAAGTTAAGAGTTCAATAATAGATTTGTAAAGACAAGTTGAAGACAAGCCTGTGATGTGAATGGCTTTCATAAGGCGTTTTTAGAGCAAGAACATAGACACGTACAAAATATAAATCAAAGTTAACTAAAGTTAACTTTCGAGACGGTAATGTAATTATTACTATAAAATAAATGATGATATGTTCTTCAAGTAATCACTTTTCTCATAGTTTAAGGAGCTTTTTGTTTTAGTTTCCTAAAATTGAATTGAGTTAAATAAATTGCATAGAAAATGAATGAATCTTTATTGTATAGGATTGATTTTATGAAATATAAAATATTATTATACTTTTTCTATTGTATTTTAATTCGGTCGCCCCCTTCACGTTTGCACCATTTCCTTTGACGTTAGCTTTTTGCTATTTTCAAATCAATTTGTTTTCAATTACAATGGTTTTTAAAAAAAAAGTTCGCTGCAAAATTTCAAGATTTTCACATGCTATAGGATCTTGACTTGATAACTTGTAATTTTCGTTATTCGTGTCATGAACGTAATAGTACATATTGTGTTGATATTGTTTCTTCTTCTGTTTTTTTTTTTTTTTTTCTAAAATAAATTTTATTTTAATTTATGAGGTTTTTTATAAGTACAGCTAACAGCTACACATACATCTAGGTTTTATAGAAAATTTATTTAAATATATGAAGAAATGTTATTTTTTTATTTTTTTTGTTTTGAAAAACAATAGTTGAACTACCCGTTTTAATCTAGATTTTCATGGGAAAATGCGTTTTTTTTTTCTATTTGCATCGAACAAAAGGAAAAACACAGAGTTAATAAGAATCGGCAAGAATACATTTTGACGATAAAATAAGAACGAATCTCCTAATATCCACCTCTTGTTGTCATTTGCTGTTGCAGATATGGTTGGTTGTTACACCCTTCATATTAGATTTATTAAAGGTTTTTAACGCACCAAAGTATGCGTCGAATATGTTTGACCAGTATGTCTTCCCGCCGTCTGTCGGTCTGTTTAAGTTATGACTTCAAAATTATGTCTAGACGGGCAAATTGACCGCACATTTTTTTTTGTCTTATCTCAAATAAACACGACAATCAATATAATCGTCTTATGCACATGCTCAACTTTTTTTAATTTTCTTTTTATAAAAAATTAAACCAGAAGGGTAAGGCTATTCGTTGTGAATTGTTAATCAAATTGATAATTTTTTCTTAATGTTATGCATAAAACATGATTAAATACCCTAAACCACTTCGCTTAACGGGCAACGAGTTTTCAAAATAGGTTGTTGTACAGGAAGTGACCGAAAAAGTGGCCCAACCCCAACCATTTTCAATGGCATCCTTGGGCCAATACACGTCGGTGTAAGCAATTTAATCAAGACAACTCAAAAATTGTTGATTACACACAAGAAAACAAGACGGACCGACGGATAGACAGGCAATTAGTATAATAAAATGTGGGCCAATTTCACGTCCTGCTGAGTGTTGTATATCTCCGCATAAGCTCTATAAGCCCTTGTACCATAAGTGATGTAGAGCATTAAATAAATGAACGACGAGCTGATTACAATAATAAATATTTCTCTTTTTGCTGTGAACGTATAAAAAAAGCTTCGTTGAGGTTAAGCTGCATCGTTATGAGCGCACACTTTTATTCTTACATGCAAAAAGCGGGACTTGACTTAGAACAAGTCTGTCTTAGGAAAAAAAAGCTAAAATAAAATTACCATACGAATCTCATCGATTAAGTTAATCGATCGATCATGTTTGAAATTTACTGCGATCCGAATCCAAACACCCTTTAACTTTAAAATACACAGCCTGCGATAATAGCTCCTTGACGACTATAATTTTTTATTAATTTTCTCGTCTTTTATTTTGCATCTTCTCGATCTCAATAAGATTTAGAGGTAATTCGGCATGTTCATCTATCCATCCATTCACCTATTATTACTTTTTAAGGTCGAAACTAAATTAGCAACTAAAAAGTTGTAACTTGGTTAATTGCCGAGACGTTAAGTCTAAAAAAAGTTGTAATTTATAAGCAACGAAGTGCTTCATAGACGTAGAAAATGCGAGGGTCAACTTGTAGAAGGCATTAGTTCAAACCATGACATAAATATTAACCAGAACTATCTGAAAGATTAGAGCGACCCATTGAGTCCACAATTAACAAAATTCAAAATATTAACGATTCGCCTTTCATGGGCAATAACTTTGTGTAACTTGATTTTTCATTTCGTTCTTATTGCTCACAAAATACGGATTGGATGTGCCGTCAAATTAGGTTCACATAAAGCATAAGAATCTGAAATAAGTTGGATACGCACGGCCGTTCGATTGCTGCTGCTTGTAAGCCTATTAAATAACCACATTTTAAGTTTTATACACTAAAACAATTAATCAGGCAAGAACGACTATTAATTATCCTAAACGTATTCACTTCATATAACAGTTTTTCATCTTAAAGTATAAAAATTAAATTTTGTTTGCGTGTAAAGGTTTGCTTTTTATTAGAACGTTTGTGTGGAAGGAGTTAGTAAAGTTATTTATTTATAACTTTTTATATACCTTCCAAAAATTAGCGGTTGCTGGTTGATAAGAAGCACGACTATCCGGCTTCATTTTCTATTTCAGTACACCATACTTCCAATATGGTTAGCAGGTGGCCATGGCTGGAGTAAACATTCTTACAGAACAGAAATACACTATACCCGGCTGCGGTCAAATAGTATCCCTCTCGTCCTTCTTCTTCTTTTTCATATTTAAAAAAATAACATAAGCGCTTACTTTTTGTGAGGACGCTTACATGATGTGGAGGTCAACCATCAGTTCATCTCAACAAAATTTTACACATTTTTTTACTATGCCGAAATATTATAATATTATAACATATTATAACATATATAACAAAATATATAATATTATAACATTTTTTAGCGATTTATTCCAAAGGAGTTTTAAAAATTTGCAAATTCTTTTCATATAAAGAGATTTTTCTTGTATCGTAGCAATGAAAATGTCTCGACAATCTCGACCTGTAGCTTCAAAACACAAGCACATTGGCAAATATGAGGTGGGCAGCGGGACAGACAGACTTCAATTGTTTCACAAAATTTTTCCTAATCGTTTAGCATACTTAATTAGGTCGATGTATTTAAAGTCTTTCGGGGAATTATATACATCCGCATAAACTTAATATATCCGCAAAATAAAAATTCTAGTTGGTAATAAAAGTCACTTAGTGAAAATATTTATGAGGAAAACCTAATAGATGGATTTGAAAATAAAAATAGTCAGATGACACACCCACAGTTGCTTTGATATTTTTATATAAAATACGTTAATTCCCTCTGACTAATGGACATAACTTCGATCTATATGCACAATGTGTATATACAAACATGTGTATCTCTTATATACGCAACACGGATATATCTCTTAAAAAGAGATAAAGGATTAATAGAGAATATTGGCTGGCATTTGAATGACAAAGTTGCAAAACAAAACAGAAAAACGCTAAGTTAAACCAGAGACCTATTGTGTGAAATCTTATATAAGGAAAGTTTTTAGCGAACTCGTCTATCTGCTTTCGGCAGCGAGTACAAAAATGTATAGAAAAAAAATTTTATTATATTTCTAAGAATATTCTTAAAACTACTCCCCACTGTTTTTCAGATATATACTTAAAAATCTTGTAAGAAAACAAAAATACACCACTAACAACAACAATTTTCTTAATAGACCATAAAACTTGACTTCACTATTTATACACCTTCTTTTGCTTTACTTGTGAAATGAAAATTCCCATCGCGGTTGTTGTCCTTGTACTATAACTATTAATCAAAGTATATATATTTGTAATTCCACCACTAAATTAATGTGTGGGAAATTATTTTCTTATTTATGTTCATAAATTAAAAATTCTAATGAGAGACTGCTACATATAATCTAAAGCAAGTTCAAAAACTGACAAAACGAAAAGTAGTTACCGCAACCCTCGATTCTTTACACTTGCATCTTATAAGAAATTCCTTAGGTATTCCTTCGCTAAGATATTCCCTTTAAATACAATTTTCTTTTTTTTAACTTGTAACACGCGATATTATCTCTCTCTTGGTCTTCTTCTTCTTCGTACTGCAAATCTTTTTCTTTTGCATTTTATAAACTGTCTCGAGCATAGTGGAAATAATTCCGTTCGGTGGTAGTGGTAGTGGTAGTGGTGGTGGTTGGTTAGTTAATTAACTTGAATAAGAAAAAAATCTTTATAATAAACAATTTAGACTCTTGGGCTACCCGAGTTTTTCACACGCTAAATTATGAGGTGAATATAAAATGAATTAGCAGAAATAAAACAATCAAAAATAAATAAATAAAGAAATCACAAACACATAGTACGCGTGGGAATGAGATTGCAAAATGCAATGTTTTCAGGAAAAAAAGAAAAAAAAAAACTGAAAAACATCTAAATACCATATATATATATATATATATAACAATAACATCGACAATGAAAACGATTGCGTTAGTAATAGTAAAACGTCGGCCATATTTTCTTTTTTCTTAATTGATAATTTGCATCAAAAACAAGTAAAAATTGTGTTTCTGCACGCTTTGGAACCGAAGAAACTTGCTTACAGGTCAATTTCATTTAGGTGGGCAGGCCTTTACGTGCAAATCTTCATGGGAATTGACTTTTGTTTATACAAAGTTTTTGACTTAAGTCTTTTGTTTTTATCTTCTGCAGAGAAAATGTATTAACGCATGCTTGAGCATGATACGTTTATAGAGCATATGATTACGCATTTGTTAGCCGATCGCTTCTATCTCTGTGTCGTTGTTAGCTGTTAGTCTCAGTTAACTTAATAATTACGATATAAAAGTCTTGTCTAGACTAATAAACTTAACACCGAATTCTCGCTTCTTACACTCAGAGATTTAAATTCAAAAACCAAGCAATCATTTCGGATTAAAAGAAACCCTGAATGACTATTACTGCAATAAGCTATTTGTCGAGCCAAAAAACTTTAAAAAGAAAAATTAAGAAAGCAAGTCCTATTTCAGAAAGTACTCTCTTCCTCACATACGGACAGACCGAAAGATAAGTTTAAAATCCCTTCCTGAGTCGATCGGTACAATAAGAGGTGGGTCTATCTCAACTCTGTCTGGGTGTTAATGTCTGGGTGTGTACATTCGATCAAATTTTATACATCTTGTATTACAAATCACGTAGGGCATAACCAGTAATAATATAATGTGCATCATTGTAAGAAAACATTTATCGCAATTCAAGGTGCACGTGGAATTTAAGAATATTTTTTAAA
>CCAG010021880.1:0-11235 GCA_001077435.1 Glossina morsitans morsitans | reverse complement strand
GAATCGATTTAAGAACGTCCGCGTGTCCATCCGTCACTCTTCGTAATGTCTGTTGTAAACATTTTTCTGACCGCGAAAATGGATCTAATGACTTAAAATTTGGCAGAGGCACTAATTGGTATTGAAAATGGTCCAAATGGCCTGAAGGACACGTCTACATTACTACGTAAAGTGGAACCAACTCTCTTTATCAAACGGAGTGAAAACTTGCTTTCTTTGCGTCACTACTCATAAACGAATAATGTTCGCTGTACAAAAACGAGGAAAGTAGACCACGCTTACTCAATATTATGATATATCACAATTTAATTTTTTTTATATCAATACCCATAAAGTATATAAATTTTTGGGTAATTTCAGAATCGGAATTCACCTCAGCATATCCATCTGTCCGTCTGCCCAACTGTGTAGCATCTGTGGTAACCATTACCCCGTATATATCGGCTACAAATTTGCAAAAGAATTTAGAAATTACCCAAACCGGCCAAAGAAAACGCCTACAATGCCCAAACGGCTATGGTAGACAAACTATGCTTTCCGTGTCTTTTGCTTGCTACTCATAAAAGATAGCACACATAATAAATACATATATGTATGTAAATATAAATTTCCGCCTTTACTTGGAAAATAGAAAAAATCAGCCACGCCCTTCTCAT
The DNA here is from genome assembly GCA_001077435.1 of Glossina morsitans morsitans. Classification (NCBI taxonomy): domain Eukaryota; kingdom Metazoa; phylum Arthropoda; class Insecta; order Diptera; family Glossinidae; genus Glossina; species Glossina morsitans. Next base: position 10,579 of record CCAG010021880.1, on the reverse strand, counting down.
GTGAAAGTCTTTTTTAGGATAACGGTGATGGGCGTGGAAAAGATTCTGTCACCACCGAATGTACTTTTCTTATTTGTTTCTTCTCCCCGCTTTTTCGCATTAATCAATCTACGAGTCTTTAATTGATATAATTAGAGCCCACTTATAAATCCTATTACATCCCGAAATTGTAATGATAATAATTTATATAAGTGTCGACATCATTTGCTTTTATCCATTTGATCCGTTTTAATTGAAAACAATCGGCATTTACTTTACGTACTAATTAGTACAAGAAATCATTTTCTGAAACACTAAAGAGTGACTCTTAATATACTCTTTTTGCCTATTCATCGTTAGGAATGAACATTACATACGAATATATGCAAGTCAGAGCAATCGTTCCTCATAATTGATGAAAATCGAGTAAATTATATAATAAATTGAATAATACGCTCGCGCTCGCTCTTAACATTGTCGGTAATGAAGATTATTCACGATACGAAATAAACACAGTCGCCTTGTCCATGATATGTGTAATGAACCCCGTGTTATGTATCGATGTCAAATTCATTAATATAACGTGAATTAATTAAATGCTTTTATATGTTTTTGTTTTTATGAAAAACTTCATAACAACAATTTTTAAAAATATTTCAATATATTGAAACATTTACTTTAAGAAGTTTTTGTGTGCGTATTTATTCGGTCGGTTTGCGGAAACTTTAAGAAATTTTATTAAAGTTTAAATGAAAAGTTAAATTTTTTTTTCTTTCTTTTTTGTTTTTCTTGAGATGTGAAATATATCTTTGGCCACATATGCCATCATACGTATCAGCACGTTTAAGTGGTTGAGTGCACTTATTGGACTTTACTTAAACTTTTACTTAAAGTTCGAGATTTAGGTGCTAAGCAGTTTAAGGTTTTAAAAAAAATATTCAAATGCTTTGGATTTTCTATAAGCAGTAATACAGTTCATAAGATATCGAAACTTTTTTCAATAATTTTTTTTGTATATCACTAACGCTCGCTATTCCCCATAAGCGATTTGATTAAAAACTTTACAAAGAATAAACAAAGAATTTTACAGGCGAAGATACTGATGAGCAGTGGGAGAAAAAGTTATACTGGACTGGAAGGATGGACGACCTTGCCAGCGGAGGGACAGGTGGACACATGCGCTGAACAAATATGAAAGGGAAGACGTCCAAAGCTAACGTAGTGAAGCATCTTATCTTGATTACTTATCCTTTCTGCTTTACCAGTTGCCTGAAACATTTTTCTTTTAATGTCATCATAAGAATCGAGCCTTTGTATGAGAAGATAAAAAATTATCGATTAAAACTATTGTTAATTACAAGGAAGTGTGACACTTTCCAGGTCAATGCAGTCAATGTCCTCTGGACCAGTTTTGCTATGCAACATCGAATGTAACCATGCAAGAGAAGGAACAGAAGAACATACAAACTGAACTAAGATGAAAGGAAGAGCATCCGAAGCTACGTTAACATAGTGTCTTACCTTCATTGCTTATCCTTTCTACTTTAAGGGCTGCCTGAAGCATTTTTTTTTCTTAACAGCATAAGAATGGAAGGTCTGCCTGAGAAGATATCGATTAAACAGTTATCGGACAAAACCATTGTTAATTGCAAGGAAATGTGGCACAATGCAGTTCAGTGCATTTCACGTTTTTTGGACGAGTTCTCCTACATAACATCCAATGTAGCCTTGGGACAAGATAACAATATTATGATCTTTGGCTTATTGCTTCCGCTCTTTGGCTCAGTTGCAAAAACATTCTGTTGTTATGATTTTGTTTGCTTAAACCAAGTTATAGTATACTACGCACAATCAATCCCCTACGCCTAATAGAGACTCACATATGATCAACAAGCTTTGTAGTCGACGTTAATAATTCGTGTAGTCTACTTCACGCACACACACACACAAACACACAACACAATCACTGTAGAAAAAGCAGAAAAACTACCGTTTCCAACACAAATTTTTTTTTAAGGCAGAACTCGACTGGTTCCAAAGTTCCAAAAACTATGTTATGCACACTTTGGCGATGTAACTTACACTAGCTGACTAAAGTATATAGATAATGTGCAATGGGTTGACAAGTGCTTTGCGAAAGATGTAAGTGTAAATGTTATGTAATCAAAACAAGATTTTCACGTCCAATATACATACATACGAACATGTGAACCCACATTACTAAAAGGGCAAAAGATGCTTTCACCTATCTACGTTACGTAGGCAATATAAAATTCAAAATTACAAACAGAATAAAAAAATTATAATACCTTTACCCTACGGTGCGATAGGTTTTGTCCTAAGGCGTATATATAATCCTCGTTTTTTCTTGTCATTGCACTTGTTTCAAGTCATTTGACAAAAAAAAGGTTAATTAGACGTATGGGCATCATATACACTTTCATATATCACTCATACGTATGGTTGTACTCTCTTACTCTCGTTAACTACTCATACAACGAGATAAATTTCATACAATTCGATGCAATTGCATTGGCGGACAAAATGACACTTTTTCTCCTTACAGCACACACATACATATCAACAAAAGCATATGTATATATACATTAGCATTTATGCATATTGAACACAGATATTGAATGTTATTAACAAAACAACTATAAAAGAAGCGGAAATTTTTCAATTGTTCCGCACATCAAAGTGAATGAAATATTGACTCATTTTTTCTTTACCTCATACTTACTCTCCCTCTATTTCTCCAATTGTCTTTCTCTCTCTCTCTTTTTCTCTCTCATTCACTTTCTCTATTTCCTTTCGTCGTGCTTGCGAAACAATATAAGGCCGTTTAAATAAAAGGTTTTTGTTATTCAAAAAAAAAAAAAAAAAAAAAAAAAAAACCGACAACAACAAGAAAAAACCAACAATTCAAAGGAACGCATAAAAAAGAGAATTGAAAACTATGTCATAAGCATTGCAATATAATGAGAATATTCGTTACACTTGGCTAATCAACTGACAGATAGACTTTCCTTTTTTATGAATGATAGAGACTGACTAACAACCAACCATATATAATATGTCGAAACAATTAAAAATATCACTCAACCTATCGATGTTAAGGTCATCGCGAACTCATAGCTATATATATATATATATATGTATATATATACCGTCGTAAACTTTAATAGTATTTTGAAAATTTTTGAAATTATTTTAGTTGAAAAAAAAGAAAAACAAAGAAATGCTTATATTTATGTATTGAAGCAGCAAGCACTACTTTTGAAATATTGACGATGATTTATATTTCCAAATAAGAAATGAAATAAAAACTCATCATAAATTTGTGACAAACTGTTGAATGTTTTACAAAGTGTTATTCAAAAATATATACGTATGGACGTACATTAAAGAATAGCTAAAAACAAAGAAGAAAAATAAAATATAAACTTTCATTACATATATGCACATGCATATGTGTTTATTGCTGTGTGTTTGTGCATATAGAATACCATAAAGGATCTGAAAAAAAAGAAGAAAATACTAGATGTAAAGGAAAATAAATCACTATGACAACGTTGATTTATCTGAAAAGAGCAACATCTAGACAACTCGCATAGAGAACATCGATTCCCAACAAAAAGCGAATTGAAGGCATAAAAAAAAAGAAAAGGAAAAATTGTTTTTCAACTTTTTTATTGAAAATTTGTATTAAACATTTTTTTATTAAAATAGTTGGGGAAGCGTCTATTTTAAAACGAGATAATGAAGCAAAGTTGGATTGAAGTCAGCTATTGCCCAAAGCATGAAAAGAAGAAAAAATTATTTTTAATTATTAAGGAAAAGAAAAAGCAAGCATGAGCTGTTAATAGCCAACTATTGCGTATAAATTTACTCAAAAGCAACAAAGTGTGAGCAGTTTTTTTTTCCTTTTTTCTTTTTTCTTAATATGTCCTATTTGGTATGATGAAGAAAGGCATAGGTAGAACGCGTGCCCAATCGGAAGGTGTTTTTGCCTTTATTGACTGAGCACTCACTGTAGTTGCGGTCAAAGTAAACGCTATCGCAATGGAGAATTCAACCCGCAAACACTGACTTGGTAGTCGAGCTTCTTATTTACTCACTTGGATTCTTGTTGATTCTTGTAGAGAAACTGCATTTCTGTGATAAAAAAAAACTTATTAAAATTATTGCATATCTGTATATAAATATATATAGGCATTCTTGTGCACGCATATAAAGTTTAATAATACACATGTACACATATATATGTTAAGTACACTTTACAAGTACACAATATGTTAAGTACACTTTACAAATATATAATGATGTATACATTAAAAGCCCATTATCTACGAGTTCCATCCTCAATGATTACATCATTCTTATTCCAGATAAATTTCGGATAGAAAAACCTTTTCGCTTTTTAAATCCATAGAAGAAGGCACAAGGTCTTCTTCATTTTTATCCAATCCAATACTCACTGTGTTCTAGCAAATTCACTAAGGCTTTTAGGAGAAGTTTATATTAAGTTTGTGAAAATGTGTGCAACGGCCAGAGAAACTGAGTTATAAGTTCCGTTTATCATACCGATTGAATCAGATTCAGTTCCTGAACGACTTTCTCTCGTTTTCTTGTGTTCAAGCTGCAGAGGTTTGATGCAATGATGAAGTTGGTTCCACCGATATATTTTGGTCCAAGAATGAACACTACTGGAAATAGATCGGAGTGGACCACACTTTTCCTATAACGATCTCAATATTATGGCTTTACTGATTAAGCTCTCATTATAAGCTATGATCAAGTATCGTTAAGCAGTAATGAGATTTGAACCTGCGAAGATTGGCTTGGGGGTCGTGACTCTTATTTACTGGGCTATGCGATGGCCCGGTAAGAACTTGTATTAGAACCAAGTACGTCCGTCTGTCCTGGTTGCTAGTGTCCAATATACAGGTCGCAATTTTCACAACATTTTGATGAAATTTGTCGCACCCGCAAGCACGAATGCTGTTGAGAATTTTGACCATTCTCTCTCTCTCTTAATGGTTGGCCGTTACCCACTATAGTACTTTTACCTGCTTTTATAGTTGTTTTGCATTTTAGGGCAGAACTTGCAAGTAAACATCTCAAAAACCAAAAGCACTCCTTGCTTTTACTATAGATTTTCCGCCTTCCCCTATGGATTTTGGATATATTTCAAAAAACACGCCAAAATTTAAGCCAAGTCTACTATAAATATTATTAAGATTGGGTTGCCGCATAGCCGAGCATATAAGAAACCCGATTGCCAAGTGCGTGTTCGTGGATTCAAATGTCAGCTTGGCAGAGCATACTTGAATGTAGTTACAGAGAGTGTTTACAGCAAAAGGCCCAACACTTGTCGCCTAAGCACACATCCTCTTAGCTGCTGCATTCGCCATCTCTCCTTCTCTTCCCCACTTTCTCATGGCCGTCATTGTGTTACATATTTTTCGCATAAGACGAATGGCGACAGCACAATATTTTATCTGCGATGCAGTTCATCTAAGCTTTATGAGAGGGATTAAAGAAGAATTCGAGTCAAAAAGTTCTCCCCTCGCCCCCCTCACCCGTCACAAATCACTTCCAATACATAAAGAAGACATCAATCAATATTAAATTGTGTCAGCCAAATAAAAGTATTTGAAGTATTGTAAGCTAAGATAATTAGATTCTCAATACGATGCTTGCTTAATAAGAGCCGCTCCAGTACAATAAGTTCGAAGAAAGTCAATGTACAAAACGTGGCAAAAGAAATATAAAAAAACAAAAAAGAAAAGTTTCCCATCTTACTAACATCAAGTAAAAGGTTTGTGAATCTCTGATTACCATTGTATACACATACAAGTTTGCTGAAGCACTCAATAAAATTGCGTTTTCATCGCTAAAATTATGATAAAAATCATCTCCTTTCTCTTCAATGTAAAGAAACAGAGAACAGACAAATATCAAAATACTGCAGGAAATGATAAATAAATCTCCTGAGTAATAGTTATAAGTACATGTTCATAAGTCTGAGACGATAGTATGAAATGATAGAAAAAAGTCAAGGATAGCCACGTATACTACGAATAATAAAAAGAAAATGTTGAAAACTAATAAAAATGACTAAATGAATTTCGCGAAAATATATAAATCAAGTTAATCGCAATCATCTCCTTATGAATGAAAAAGAATGGAAAATATGCGAAAACAAAATTACGTATGGCTAGCACCGAATCGCTTTTTCATTTGCTATTTTTAGTACATTTATTTTCGAAAATTTCTAAGGGAAGAACAAGCTTTTTGTTTACTTTAGGTCAAGTTAATCGCAATCGTCTCCTTATGTTTAAGGTTATGAATGAAACTATGCGAAAAGAAAATTACATAACGAATCACTTTTTCATTTGCTATTTTTAGTACAATTATTTTCGAAAATTTCTAAGGGAAGAACAGGCCTTTTTTTTACCTGAAGTGTAGTTAATCGCGATCGTCTGCTTATGTTTAAGCTTCCGAATGAAAAATATGCGAAGCGAAAATTACGTACGGCTAGCAACGAATCGATTTTCGTTTACTATTTTTAGTATAATTATTTTCGAAAATTTGCAAGACTTGATCTTTATGGGAAGAACAGGCTTTGTTTACCTTAAGTCAAGTTAATCGCCATCATCTCCTTATGTTTAAGCTTATGAATGAAAAATATGCGAAACGAAGATTTTGTGTGGCCAGCGACGAATCGCTTTTTCAGTTGCTATTTCCAGTATATTTACTTTAGAAAATTTCTACGGGAAGACCAGGCTTTTTTTTACCTTAAAAAGAAAAGTGCAAGCTATAAAAACAATTAAAATGCACTTATGCTCTAGTTATGAGAAAAAAGATCGAGAAATTGTTTAATTCTAGCCGTTACCGTTATACGCTCAACTAATCGGCGTATGGTGCTTGTGCATTAATTGCTTGCTCCAGGTTCTTCAACAACATATGCTATGCAGTGTAAGTTTGTTGGCTGCTGTTGAGGCTGTTCTCGAAAAAGTCCATCTATAAAAATTTTTAAACATAGGTCTGGATCTTAGAGTTAGCTAATCGAAATCAGATTAGTAGCTAAGAAAAAAATGTATAGACTTTTGTTTTGACTTGGATCGACTTGGTGCGTTAAAAACCGTGTAAAGTTCAAATGTCAATAAGGGAGTACCATGCAAATCGTGGGACCGATGCATACGTTAATCTGAAAATGAACAGACGCTTGTATGGAGTGGGAAAAGAACAAGAACATGCCTAAAAAGTATGGAAAGAGTAGCACAGAGTAGCACCCTGACAAAGAAAGATCTCTATGAATATATGAACAATAACACTTTCATGCGATTACAAATATAATGGCGATGACCTGACCACACCAACCATTTTCTCTAAAGAAAACAAAATACATTTCAATAGCAATTCTTTGGTTGCCATTATTTTTAATTTGAAATTGTTGTAGAAAATGAATTCTTTTTCTATTCGTTTTCGTTAATATTCTTCTTAGCTCGCCTTTGCACGCCTTCGTCAATGTGAAAATGAATTTTTAAAGCCTAAGATAGAGACTCTGCTACGACTATAGCAACCTAAGATGCAATAGTAATTAAACTTATCTACGTGTTATGGTGTCTTGCAAGCATTATAACAAATAGAACAAGAAAGAGAAGAAAAAAAAAAGTAAAAGAAAACAAAAAAAAAAAGGAAAACACGAAAATGTTATTACTTTTTCTGTTTCTTCATAGATTACACGCTAAAGTATTATCCCAGGGATGCGAATAAGAAAACATTAGCAAATAGTTGGACATATTGGTCTGATATGAATTTTAATTTTCAAATATCTTTGCATAACAATTATTTCCTGCAACATAAGCACACAGCCATAGCAAGCATCCCATGAATTCCCAACAAATTCAATACCACCATCATCATCAATCCCGAAGCATTGCGGTAAATGCATGCTGTTGCTAATACCAACTCCATAACATTGTTTGCATTGCATTGCATTGCTCCTATCACTTAAAAGGCAATCAGGGAAAATTGTTTTTCTAAGAAATTATGGCATTTAAATAGCATGGTATAGCATAGCATATAACATCGTCAGCAATCCTCTTTGCACTACGCACGTACTGACATTGACTGAAAAAAATGTAGCTCGAGAGTAGCTTTGCTATTAAGTAAAAACGTGAAGGCAAAACAATAAAAAAAAAAGAAAAAAACTTTCTTAGCTAAAACCAACGAAATAAATGACAATTTAAAGGGCAGCTAAGTACAAAGCAAAGAAAAAGTTTCGCGAGTATATGTGACATCCAGAAGGAAATGGGATACTAAGTACTAGACGCTAAGTCGATGAAGAACACAAGAGAATTTAGATGTTATATTTTAATGGTATACTTTTTAAATACGTATCCGCTTTGTTCATGTCTTGCTTTGTTTTTTTTTTATTATTTATTTATTTATTTATTTATTTCAGTTTACATTTTTTACATCCATTAGAGCATAAAATTCGTTATTCATCTCAGAATAAAATTTTTAATCTCTGCTGTTAACTATCATAATTTTATCGTTTACTCAAACTATGTATCGATTACATTATATTCCCTTTGCCTTTGCCTTTCCTTTACCTTACATTTCTCTGCGTTTTGCCAAATAACTTTCACTCCTTTTTTTCGCTGATTACGTGAAAAGTTACCATTAACTTCTATCTAATACTTAGGCAAAAGAGCGTCTAATAGTTAGCTGAACCAGCTGAAGGTACTACTTTCAAATACCAGGTCTCTTTAAGTGCCATGTCCGATCTCTTTTTTCAGGTATTTCTCCAAAAAAAATTCCTACACGGAGTATATTTCTTGCAACTTGCAACTCATATGAAAAAAATATTCTTCACGAACCCCAAATCTCTTGCGCGCCAGGCGACCAGAGCATCTTCATAGTAAGTAGCCCACTACATCCATGATGCGTGATTGTCAACCACGAGTCAACATATCATGACTAATTATTAATTGATAATGAAAAGGCCATTATCATCTACCTTCGTCAGTTATCCTCCAAGTCTTCTTTCATTTCTTGAGAAATTCTTTCAAAGGAATCGCATATTTTCTACAAGCATTCTTCCAGTGCCGCTATTTTCGATTGCATCAAAGAACCAAAGCAATTCAATATGACTCTCTTGAGATTCAACATCTTTCTGGCCATCCACGATTATAGACGCGAACATTTCTTAAGCACCATTACTTACATACGAGAAAAATAAAAACAATAGAATAGAAGTCTTTTGATAATTATTGTCGTCTTAATGATCTGTACAAGACAACTTTGCTTTGATCTAAGAGCTATCTTCGCTTCTTTACTAATAGAATGTGTTGCAGGTTGAAATTAATTTGATCTTCAGAGCACTTAGGTGCAGTAATATCATGGAAATGGAACCACTTCCAGTCGGAGGATTCGTCTTTCCTTGTTTTATAAATATTTGATGGCCTTTCACGATCTTAACGCTTCACTCCTGATTTTTCGTATTAGCCTCTGATTGGCTATTTGCAATATTTTCAAAGATAGTCCAGATTTTCATCCCATGCGAAGGGTGAACATATCGAACAGACAAAAATTGATTTATTGGTTCTCTACAGAACTAATATGTCTATCATCCAAAACTACATAAACAAGCAATAGGAAAACCGAATGACTCAATAAATGCACTAATTGCACAAGTGCTACCAAGTTGTGGGAAAGATAATCGCACACTAAAAATACACCCTACAGATCCATAATTTATTACTGTATAAGTTGGAGAATGTTTAACAACAACAAGTCCTTAACTTAAACCTGCGAATGAAAACAGTTAGTAGTCACTGCTTTGACTGTTCCCTATAGAAAGACTCAAAGTACAAAATACATCGCTAAGCTATTAAGTTAAGCCAAAGTAGGAAGCAAGAAAAACTAAATTCATCCAAAATCGAAGACATCAATGCACCGATCCATCAACCTTGTTAGCAAATAGTTAAAGACACCCGGACAACGATGTCTCCACTTTGGTTAGTAGGTAGTGAAAGAGAGCAATGAAGACATTTACCTCAATCTATCTGCATCTTAAACCTCCTCATGGAACCAGTTAATGTGGCTACCGTTCCATACACTTCTCAATACCAATACACTAATACTTAGGTAGAGAGTCACAGGTATAAAAGTTTCCAATCAAAGCCTAAGCAAAGCCTAGTTAGAATTGGTTGTTATGACTATCGTCCAATAAGAATATTAAACCCATACGAATATCCAAACACACGCATCCGATAAAAAGCCCACAAATAAATCCAATCACTGTAAAGTGAGCTGAGAGCTTTGCTAGATTTCGCTTTCTTCTAATAAATTTCATTTCTAGTTTTAATTTCCTTAACTTTTCAGAGAAATAATTTAATTAAAATTTATTCATTTAATATTTAATGTCTCTTCAAATATCTTTAGGTGATAACTAATGAACGCAATTATCGAACAATAACAAAGCGATAAGAAACACTTTAAGGAATTTCAGAAATTCATTATAAATTTACCCTACATACACATAATTATCTTCTTTCATTGTTTTTTAATTTAAAAAAAAAAA
>CCAG010021879.1:0-103638 GCA_001077435.1 Glossina morsitans morsitans | reverse complement strand
AAAAAAAAAAATTCACGTTTTCTCTCATTTTTCCATATTTGTTTTTATTTTTTTAATATTTTTTTTTTTTTTAATTAAACGATAACGTATGGTTGAAACTCATCAGGATGATGTGTAAAACATAAATGGTTGAGCATGATTACACCTGTGAAAGTGTGCGCGGATGTGCATTATTTAACGCACATTCAACCGCATTATACGGTATTACATGTACAGGGAATAAATGATGTGTTAACGAGTGTTATTTTTGTTTAATTATTAACAAGACAGTAAGAAATTAATAATGCGTTTGCTTTCCATGTAAAAGGTAATAAATATTCTTCTTCTTCCTTCTTTTGTTTATAACATAATTTAAAATTTTTACATTTATATTCATTATTCATCGGTACGCTATTGTTCTACACATAAAGTACAGAAATGTACTTTTTTTAGTGTCAGTGGTTAAGTGCTGCTTCTTCCACTTGTCTATGCGCTGTTAGTCCTATCGCGGTCGCGCGTCGCACAGCACATAAGTGCTTATTCAATGTCTGCAAATCGATGATCGACTTTAAAGATGAGAGTAATCGACTTGCGAGGGTCTCTACAATACTGAGCACAAGACTTTAATCTTTAAAAAAAAAAAAACATCTCAGATGATTTTTGTCAATTATATAAACGCTGCATGCATTAATTTATTATAAGGAATTTCAGCAAAGTCTTCTATGAGATTATAGCAAAGTGACCGAAAACTGTTTACTGCCAAGAAGCTTATCGCGTTCATTAATTTTATTTTCTTCAACAAGTTCTTCTTATTCCAAACACATTCGGATACAAACATAACTCTCATGTTTTGTTTTTCAGTATGTTCACTTTCTCGAAGCTTTTGCATAATTAACCAGAACGAAACTTTAAATATAAGATATATATATATATATATATATATATATATTCTTGAGCAGCATCAAATTCTGAATCGATTTAAGCATAGACATCTGTCGGTTTGTGTAATGCCTGTGGAAAGCATTCTCTTGAGCGCAAATTTGGGAAAACGTTAAAGTTCTTGAACGAATTCAAATCAAATCCCAAATCGGTCAAAAGAAATGGATAACGCACAGTGTAATCTAGTAATATATCCACTTTTTGAATGGTCGGATCAGGAAACACAACAGCAATTTCATCGTATGTCCTATAAAAACGGGGAAAATCACACAGTGTTCTTCATTGCTACAGCGCATGCTGTACAAGGGTATGTTAAGTCTGTGCGGATGTAGGCAACTCTCAGAAGGACTTGATCGTTTATTCTGGCGGTCGATTTATGACCTTTTTTCTGGTCCAATCTAAGCTTGTCTGTCCACCTATCTGTCTGTCTGTCTGTCTTCTCGTCTTGTATTCAACATATAAGTCATAATTTAACACTATAAAAGGGGTTAGATGGATAACTGTAGGATTGTGTAGGCGCGTGCCCCACTATAGTGTTTTTGGTTGTGTAGTTCTTTTCAGGATGGAGTTTGATTGCATATGTGCATATGTGTATACATATATATATATATATATATATATGTATACATATATATATACACATATATATATACATTTTTTTTTGTCAACCTGTCTGGCTTGGTGGAACAAAATAACTCGAAAACAATGAATTGCAAGACATATTGGACGAAAAGCCATCTCAAATTGGCGAAGAACTTTTGAACAGCTTAGCTGTTGATGAATCAACTGTTTCTAGACGTTTACATGCGATTGAAAAGATTCGAAGGGAGGGAAAGTGACCACCATACCAATTGACTGAAAATGCAATCTCGAAACGTTTCAGCATTGCGGTTTCACTGCGTGCTAGCCAAACAAAAAAGTGGCGTATTGTGACAGACGATGAAGAATGGATATACTGCGACAATCTCGAGCGCAAAAAATCATAAATTAGTCCAGAAGAGCCATTCACATCGATGGCAATATTCATGGCCATAAAGTTTTACTGCGTATACAGAGACATCAGCCCAATGCAGGGTATTACCAGCCGGTAAAACTGAACGAAATTGTTACTGCCGATGCCTGGCGACGTCAATTGAAAAAATTGAATGATATATTGTTGCAAAAAAGCAGTGTTAGCAATGTTGATTAGCACATACAAACTCCTCTTCCTTCCCCTTGCATGGCAAAGCTCGACGACCCGTTGCAAGAATTGCCAAGGATATACTGTTGCAGCTCAATTAGGAAGTTCTACCACACCCAGCATGCACACCAGACATAGTGCCTTCCAAATACCACTTGTTCAGATCGACACAGCATTGCTTAGGTGCTGGCACGTGATTTCGAAATTGCGGAAAAAGCACGACAATGGGCCAAACCAACGCTATCGCCATATTGGCAGAAAGATTCGAAAAACTTGTAGGAAATGATCGAAAGTATTTTCATTATTATACATATTGTACCTATTTTTCAAGTCAAAAAAATGATCAAAATACATGCAATCACCCAATACTTGTTGCACAATAATGAAAAGTTATTCATTTCTGAAACTTATAGCTCAAATGTGTCGCTTAGAACAAAAGTTCCTAAAGCGCACTAATTGAAAACATTTGCTTTCTAGGAAAGTTGCGTAGATATGAAATGCTTTTGTTTTAATCTCAATATTTCCTTTCGTCAAGAGACGTGTCCTAAAAAATTGTGAAGTTTTGGAGTAAAATAATTACAATAAATTGATATGAAGTTTTCAAGACTTCAATTCATTCCCCGTTTTATTTCCCAAGAGAGATTTCAACATAATTTTGTAAAAATAATCACGAAATTCACTTTGGAAAATTACTTTGTTGTTATAAAAAATGTTGTAGTAAATTTTTTTTTTGCTATTTCTAATACACGCTCTGGGCCGCATTAGTTGCAGAACATTTGCTTTTATTTTGCAAAATCTATAAAAACAAAAGATAAACCAACTGAACAAAAGACATCAAGTTGGTCTATCAAGAATTTATAGAAAGAAAAAGGAATACATATATATATATATATATATGCATATGTATATGTATTTGTGTGTAGACAGACATCAACACAAATATTCCCATAGAAATAAGAAGCTTTTCTTCTTCTGCCTTTTTTCTTTCTTTAAATAAAAATCAACATCAACGTTAAATTAAAAATTGAAAGTTTTTACCCACATTTGTGCTATTAAAGTAACAACAAAATGTAACATATTATGTGATAGCAAACAGCAGCAAAAAAACAACAAAAACAACAACAACAACTAAAGCAATAATAAAGGCAACAATAGCAACAATAATAGTAATAATGAAAGCATCACCATCTATAATGGACAACTATAATGCCTTGCAAAGCACTCTCACACGGGCATAAACAACCATTTAAAGGGAGAAAACGAAAACGAAAACGAAAAACAGAACAGAGTGCAATACAAAAATAATATTGCCAGAGGTGCCAGCAATTTCGTGAATTCTATGGTAGAACGCCTGTCCTTCTGTTTCAGAGTATGTGTGCGTTGCTCTACTACATTTGCTTTCGCTTGTTGTTTTACCATTATTCCCGTAATTTAAAATTTTTGTAAATTATACTCCGTGCGTTGTGTACAAAACGCTAAAAAAAAGAAACAAGAAAGAAACAAAACAAAACTAGACTGTAGTGCCTGGAAACGAATCTTAGATGCCCAGCATTTAAATTAACCGCAGAAATTGAAAAAATTTTGCAACGACTAGAAGGAAGGCTTCATAGATGAAGAGACTAATTAATGAATGAATTGATGAAGAATCACATCGATAGGTTAGTAAGCGAAACGTTAGAAGCGGGCGGACAAATGGATTGGCGTTGGATGGCCTGACATGCGGGTGGTTTGCCAGGTTGACAAATAGATTGAGTAGATGGACGTATGGGCGGATGAATAGACGAAGGAATGCACGGGCGAATGGACGGACGAATGGGAGGACGAATGGACGGTTAAAATTCGGACAAATCTATGAACCTGCAGACGAATTGATGATTGACAAATTGACGTCCGGACGAATCAATCGGCGAATGAAGGAAAGACAAAAGCATGAACATATCGACGAGTCGGTAAGCCTGATAAGGAGACGGATTAACAAATTAATGCATAAATAGATGTGTAGGTAAACGTATGTGTGGATGAATGCACGAATTAAGGGACGAACGAATGCGTGAATGCACAGATAAATGATCGAAACGGACAAGTGGACGGACCGACCAACTCATGCATAAATAATGAATACAAAGTCGTATGGACGGATAGCAGCACGAACGAATATGATGAATGGGTGAACCGGGCAAACGGACGGATCAGTGAATTGGTGCATAGATTGATGAATAGATAGACGAATCGACGGATGACAGCGCGGACGAACGCATGAGCCTATAGAAAGGTGGATGAATCAATAGACGGAACATTCGTAGGTAAGCAAAGGTGTGGACGGAAGAATAGAAGAATACACAACACATAATTAGATGAGTAGATGAATGGAAAGATGACTAGACGGTAAGTTAGATAAGCCGGTGCAGGAACAAGCTTATTAAAATTCTGGACGAATGATTTGCTGGGTGACCAGAAGAAAAGATAAATGAAGAGATCGGCACATTATAGAGTACATAGATGAACGGGCAGATGAAAAAATATCTAATCGGAAAGGCAGATTGGATATACATATAGATAGATAGAATGCTTGATCGGAGAAAAAGATCCGATAATGGACGAATGAAAAGATCAGAAAGCCAGTTAAAAAAGGACGGATAATAGGACGGAATTAACGTATGAATGCACATCTAAATGTATACAGATAACAATAGATGTCCTCACAGAAGAACGAATGGAGGGACGGATAAACCAGAAGCTTCAATCTATGGATTTGCAGAGGCATACAACAACAAACAAGTAGGCACATCCTTAGACAGCTTTATGTGCGGCCGTATAACACACACAAAAATTTTTCCATATTACAAGCGGGGTGAAAAAACCAACCCAACCCTGTTGTGGATATGAAAAACGCATATTTTTGAAGCATAAATGAGAAAAAGTTGAAAAATACAGAATAAATATAAAAATTGCATTTTAATGAATTTTTACGACCACCTGGTCTTCATTACAATTTCGTTTACCATCTTCACAGTCGATAATTGCTTATGGTTAAGAAGCAAACTTTTTATCTTTGGAAAAGTTTTTCTCACAATATTTTTCCACCGTCCTTGCGTTTCTTATTCTTGCGTTTCTTCTTTTCTTCATTTTTCGCATTTCAAACCAAACAAATGAAATTATTTACTATCCTGACCTCTTCAACATATTTTCCTTCCATTTATTAAGCATTTTCTTAAACAATATTCTCTTTTTCCTTTATATTTATACACACACGCACAAGACCTGCCTGCCGCTGACTGTTGTATTTTTAAGTAAGTTTTATACATTTACAAACGAATGCATCGCGTAGTAGGTAACCACAAAATACCGCCTAAAATGCAGCATTCACATACATATTAATATAAATCAGGCTTGTGATGTAGATTTTTATGCAAAGCGGAGCACTTGCTTGGCTTTGATGGATGAATTTCTTAGAGCAAAAAAAAAAAAAGCAAAAAAATTTATGCTTAAAGGCGTCAGTATCGAATTTTTTCGCGCTTACATGTGAAAATACATATGAAAGAAGCCTGACTCGATAAACACAATTGTGATTTTAGTGTGGGAAGGAAAGATCCGCAGATAGATAGCGTTTGTTGTTTTCTTGCATGTCGCATCATTCATCATTCAGCGTCAAAACATAAAATTTATGGGTAGTATAAGTGAAAGTAGAAAGCGACATAGATCGGCAAACATGCATAGTCTTATCTTTTTGATCACATTACGTGCAAGTTCAATCACCAGAAAACCTTGCAACTTTTAATTGCTTTCTGATTTTACTCAAGGCTTGCGAAAAGCTTTTTCTCTCTTCACACTAAGCATACGAAGCGTCATATTGCGTTTAAGGGAAGTAATGTTCAGAATAATTGTAACTTGTACTCCTACGCAATAAGTATGAACATTGGAACATGCAAATTCCAATTGCCACCAACACACCTAGCCGAGTAGGCAGAAATCGCGACAACCAGCTCAGTGTCCGCGGGTTCAAATTTTAAATGCGGTGTTAGACTTTAGTTTGGTCGCAGCTGTAGTGGCCGCACAGTCGGTAAAAGTAAAGTGTTATCGCTTATCCAAGGGCCCAAGTCCTTCTGAGTATTATATCCATCCAATAAACTTAATACACCCTGTACCACTAGGGGCGCAGGGTATACAATAAAGTCTTTGGCAAAATTCTGTAGGTGTGGAACAATTCCCTTGAAGAGGTAGATTTACGCATTAAGGATGCGTTTTAAGCTTTGGAATTTTGCTCTCCTTAGTTAAGAAAGAAAATTTTTATTAACAAGTTTCTGTTTTAATACAGACCGATCGTGATATTTTGATGTCAAAGAATATTGCATTAATATAAACTAAGAAATATTCGGTTCAGCCGTTCAGTAAGAGTTTATACCCATAGTAATTCAAGCTCTTTAAAGTCGCGGTGTATCTACCGATTATTTGTAATAATGTCGACGAATCTTTCTGTTCGTCCTTCACTTCTTCCGTCCATTATTAGTAGTTCTTTATATCCTCAGCAATTCAGGTTCTTCCAAGTCAACCTTTCTCTGTATATACCGATCATTGGTAAAAATGTCGACGAATCTTTCTGTTCGTCCTTCACTTCTTCCGTTCATTATTAGAAGTTCTTTATACCCCCAGCAACTCAAGTTCTTCATAGTCAACCCGTATCTGTGTATACCGATCATTAGTAATACAGTCGACGGAGCTTTCTGTTCGTCCTTCACTTCTTCCGTCCATTATTAGTAGTTCTTTATACCCTCAGCAATTCAGGTTCTTCCAAGTCAAACTGTATCTGTGTATACCGATCATTGGTAATAATGTCGACGGATCTTTCTGTTCGTTCTTCACTTCTTCCGTCCATTATTAGCAATTCGTTCTTTCAAGCTTGCTTGATATATTATCGAGTCCATCTATGTGAACATGTCTAGAATTAAGAGAAAAGAAAAAAATTCGTTGTTTTCTGTGTGTTTTTAATGAAATGCTGGGTACCCGGCACTCGCAACGAGGCAAATATAATTTCTTAATTTTTTTAGTTCAATAATATGCAAGCGAAAGAAAGTTTTGGCGCATATTTCCTCAGTTGAATATTTTAAGCTGAACGAACAGCCTTACAAACATATTGCATGAATACTGCATGAAATTGCTATCAACAAACATTCTCCACTACAACATTGCTTTCCATCGTTAACGAAGCAACACTTAAGTGTCGATCCTTTAGGCTTATGAATGGAAGCTGAATTTCTAATAACTTCATCGGATTTCGTTACTTGTACTTTGTACAGTGTCTTAACATCTGTTTGAGCATAACATACATTGGTAAAGATAAGCGCACCGTTCGTAAAGAGGATAACGAGTAGAGAGAACCATGCTTAGAGAATGTTAAGTTTTTTTTAAAAAATACGAACTTATGATCCGGATTAAGTATAAATTCCTTGCTGTATCGTACGTATTACGGATATATTTTTCTTGTAAAAGTTTGCAACTCGCCAACGTATTCATTGGAAACACTACAAGGGCATTAGCTTAGATGCGGCTTATTTGCGTGTGACTACCTCACTTATTAGAAGCACGTTTTCGATCTCAAAACTTTTCTCACAACAATAAATTTAGTCTGAACTTTATTTTGATCGTCCTCGTCTAGTTGCCTGTCAACATCAGCTAACACGGTTCAGGAGACTATCTACAATTACCTAAAAGCTAGTAGTTTTCTTCTTTTCTTAATTAAGCCAACAACAGCTTTTACCTAAGGACTTAGTTTTTCCTCTTAAGAAAATTTTCTCTTAAATCAAAAATTCAGATAAATTGCGTGAACGCTTCGCACCTGAGGGGAGGGAAGTAAATAATCTTTTTGGTTAATTGCCTGCGCTGAGAAAATGCTACCTAGTGCTATAAAAGTGATTCAAAACTTAGGCAGTTTACGGTATACGCAATATGCCCACAAAACGATATGCTTACCTATGCGGCATTCGACAAATGCGATATAATATAAGATACGTGCAATACGATTTACCATAACCATATGGATAGCATATGGAACATCGTATACCACATGTGCAGTACGATGCGCGGAATGCAAAATATGATAAGCAACAAGTGTAACTCGATACATGATGAATGTAACTTTATTTACGATATATATAATATACGATACAATATATGATACATCGAGTATATGATCCATATATGATAATTTCCAAGTCGTGTCTTCCCCAGGGCAGGGTTCCTTTTATAGTTTACAAGCAAACACAAACCAGCGGAAGCTCTTAGAAGATTTCACTTGATGTATGTATAAGCATTTTCTCCAATTCTTTTTTCATTCTTATATGAAACATATATCCAATCAAATACATTCGATAGAACGTAAGCTAAAGTTTTGGAAAAGCAAAAAAAAAAAAAAAAAAGATTGATTTTCATTCTTTTCAGTCGAGTTCATAAGCAAACCTTCGCCGTTTTTATATTCACAACGGTAAACAAGTGTTTATCAGTATCTTGGTTCGCAAATCGATGAAAATTTTTCCAGCACAAAAACTTGTTTCGAGTTTGAATTTAAATAAACTAACCTTGTATACAACAAAAAAAAAAAAAAAGCATCATGACGACGATGATGATGATGATGATATGATGATGATGAAAAAAAAAAAATATTTCATGAGCATTTCTTCTTTTGAACATTTAACAAGTAGTGAAAATGTTGTACGTTTTTCTTTTTCTTTTTTATTTTTATTTCTTTTTTTTTCTTTTTAACTTTTCTTTCACATTTATAAAAACGGATTTTCTTTACCACATCTATGGTCATGTTTACCCACGTAACCCATGTGCATATGACTTGTAAATGGCTTGACTGAGCTAATGTGTGAATAAGAGTGTGTAAATACTTGTATGTGTTCGTTCGCATGATTGCATGTCTGTGAAGCCTCAAGGTGTGGCGGTGCCAGATATGCGGTCAGTTAACAACAAGTGTTGAAGTATCAAAAGTTATACAAATTACCCCAAAAATTTAATTTCTTTTTTTAAATGTGAATCCTTATGTTTTATTTTTTTCCTTTCTGCTCCCTTTCTTTGATTATTGAAACATTTCAGAAACAGTAAACTTTCTTCAAAGGTTTAATATAGAAAATTGCTCAAAAAAAAAAAAAAAAAAAAATGTTGCTCATAATTTCCTCTAAAAATTTTTGTGCTTCTTATGCTGTACATGACAGTATTATAATAAAACGAAAATTTTTTTTCACATACCACTTCCCTTTGCCATGCAAGATTATGTGATTATATGCATAAGCGCGCTAGTATCCCTAAGGTTACTTTCTCACATTTCAAGTTTAAATTGCGAATTTTCTTAGAAATAGAAAAAGATACGCCCCGAAAACTATACTACCATTAACTTGCGATGTTCAAATAGATTCAATTAAAGTTCGTCGGATATACATTAAATTCTCTTACATCCTGAACTGAACATAAGGAAATAGGACAGATAGACTGACAGACAGACATGCTTTAAATAATTCAGAAAGTGATTGAAAAAGTGACTCTGAATCTACGTTTGATGTATTAAAGCGTGGTCATGTCTTTCTGGCGGTTACATACATCCACACAAAGTTATAGGGCAGATAGACCGACAGACAGACATGCTTTAAATAATTCAGAAAGTGATTGGTAAATTGACTCTGAATCTATGTTTGATGTATTAAAGTGTGGTCAAGTCTTTCTGGCGGTTACATATATCCACACAAAGGTAAGTTGCACTCATGCGACAAGTCCTGTAGGGTATAAAAACTTCTCATTTGAGTAAGTCTACGCGGTTTAAATGAAAAAATGTCAACAATTTTTGATCGCAGTGATGCATATAAAACTATGCCACTCACACCCTCCCCTCCAAATGTTTCGAAAGAAAATAAATATAAGTTTGCTTTGAATATAAAAACTTAAAAGCTTGCTGAGATCTGCTTGAGGGGAAAGCTGAATATCGTTTAGATAGCAAATATTGCCTTATATTTCCTTTATATTTTATCGAAGAAAGTTCGTAACGTAACTTCATATAGCGGAAGCGCATTGCGTTGAGGTTCGGTCCGGTTATAACGTAACGTTAATTCTCCTTTTTTTAAACATTTAAACATAAAATTTGTTCCATACATTTTTTTTCTTATTTTAATGACGATCGACTTAGGGCATGTCTCCTATAGGCGCGGGCAGGGTGTTGATCAGGAAAGGTTATAGGAAGATAGAGACTTTATTTTACTTGTGTGAAGGGCAACAAAGTAAAAGGGACGTCTTGCACGGAAAAGTACTTAATTTACCGATCACTCTTTGCTTCAAAAAACTAAAGCGAATCAATAGCATATGTTTAGAATGGATTGTAAAAATTGATTGTGTAGAGCATCTAACTTATTTTCGAAAATCCGAAACAGTCCGCGAGTAAATGTGATCATGAAAAAGAAAATTAATGAAAAACTCTTTGTTTGTTAATCTAAAAATAGGAACAAATGAAGAAGACAAGCAGGGTTAGGAAAAAAACAAAAACACATCACTCAGTTTAATGCAAGCTCTTAGCTGAAGTTGACTGCAAATTTCAATGTGACAGCTATATACGCGGGATTGTTGAACTTTTACTAAATATCACTTAAAAAAAAGTTTCAATTGCATTTCCATACAATTATTTAAACTGTGTTTGCATTTTTATTATGTTTATAAAAACCACTTCAAAATTGACGATAAGACCATAACCACAATGCCATAAACTTTATTACTCTCCCTTTATATCCAAAAATTTTTGAAACGATGTAAATTAATAAAAAGTGCTAAAAAAGAATAATAAAACTTTCCTAAAAAAGGGAAACATTCTGTCAAAAAAAAAAAATATAAAAAAATAAAAAAATAAAACAAACGAAGAAAGCAAACATTAAAAAACTGAAGCTAGAAAAACAAATATTTTAAATCAATCGGAAAGTCAATAAAAGAAAAGAAAGAAAGTGTTCAGCTTCGTTTAGTAGCCCAAAATTCCTCTTTGTAATTGTTATTCTGCCTTCAGTCCTAATTTGTAGAAATTTTTTTCATTGTATTAAATTTTAATAAAAATTTGCAGAATTTTTTTTGCCGCTTTTCAGTAAAAATTTTGGTAAATTTAAAATTTTTCCATTTCAAAAACTTACCCTCTATCCAAGAGCTTTGTATTTTTTAAAGTCAATAAAATAAATTATTTTCAAGAAAGCTTCAAAACTCATATAAATCTTAAAGATTTCTTAGATAAAGTGCTAGAAATTCCATTTTACAAAATTGAAGAAAAATATATAATAAAATACCCTGAATTTCATCGGAAAATTGTAGTCACAGACGCAGGCGAAGTCCATAATTCAAAGAAAATTATATTAAATATTTACTTAAAAGCGAATCTCAACTTTTCATTGCCATCTTTTAGGTGAAAAGGTTAAAATATGTTTCAAATAAATTGTCATATTCTTTAATTGAACATATAAAACAAGACCAGGCCGACAGTTAGATACCCTATATCACTTTGTGTAGCGTAACTATTCACTCGCTTTAGTGAGAACATACTAAAAATTAGATATTATTTCAATGCATGAAAGCCCGCTTATTGGAGGATACTCGGCCCACGTGACGTGATCTAAATTTAGCAAACATAATTTGCTTCCTAAAAATTTTATTATTTTTCAGTTTGTGTCATGAAAGAGTAGAAAATAGAATTTCCCCCCATATAAGGACTTGCTTTTCATGATAAGCCCTATGTATGTTAGGGTCTAAAAATGGAGCGATGTCTTTCAAATTCTCAGCCGTTAATTTTTTTTCTAAATTGCTGCTATGAACCAATTTTCATCATAAAATATTAAAAATTGAACGTTTTTCTGAAAGCCTTACTTGGGGATCCGAGAAATGGACCCATATGGTTAACATTTTTTTCACTTCATTTTTATGTCAAATTGCAATCATGAACATTACCAATTAGGCCTTTTTGCCATACACAGGTTTATATTTACTGTGGTACCCTTATAAGTGGTGGTATCCCAAGAATAGGCCTACGTGGTCCAAATTCAATAAGCTTGATTTCTACATTCACTTACTATTATGAACGAAGTTTCACCTTCAAATATTTACTATATAAAGATTCAGATTTCGTTGAAACAGTTACATGAGAGGGGGTTCAAAAAATTACTTCAGGCAAACCCAACTTTTTTTCTACTATTATTCAGCGAAGCTTGTCAAAAAAACTTTGAAAACGGGAAAAACGACTTTTCAAACGATAGCGTTGTATGGGGAACGGTTGAAAAAATGGGCCCATTCGAACCATTTTCGTTAGCTTTCGTCTTTGGATTATTTTTTGAGATATTTTTGAGATAAATTTGGTACACAAGCGAGTTTTGGTCTCAGGGACGAACGTTATTGAAAATAAATAAATCTATATATAAAACTGTAGGGTTCAGTAGGGTATTTAACGACAGACCGCAATCCACTATAGTGTTTTTACTTGCTTATTATTAGCCGTTAGTTTAAAGTAAAGTAAAAAAAAAAGTAGGGCTCATATTTGCTCATTAGGATTAACCACTCCAATATCGCTATCGACTTAAAACTTGTTACGAATATTTGTCGAAATTATATGAATAATTTGATAAGAATTTATACTAACAAAAACAAAAAGTACTTTTCTTATATCCTTGGTTTGATCAGGTTCTATAATTTACACATTCATATGCATGCAAAATTTCTATTTATTTTGAGAAACAGAAACAATGAATTAAAATTGCAGACCTTCAATGCAAAACTATAAAAATTTAGTATACTAACAAAGTTACCGGTGCAAACTCAGCTGTTTTGTACAAAATTATGGTCTGCTGCTTAGGGAGGAATAAATAAACTCTTTAGATGACCTATTGTTCCTAAAAGGAAAGTAAGAAATTTGCAAAACATTATTTGCTTGCTTGCTTTCATATGCAAATATTAAAAATTTTCCCATTGTATACTTTTAGGCGCACAACTTAAATAATATTTTAAAGGCGAACAAAAACCTGAAAAGCATTTTCTTCGTTTTGCTTTTTTTATACCCTACAGCACTCGCGATGCCACTTTATGCGGACGTATGTAAGCTAAGTCCAAAAGCTTTAGGTTAGATCCACCTATTATTATACCGGTCCACTCAGGATAATGCTTGTCTGTCCGTCTGACGTTGGTCCATATATTTTTGTGTGTTCACATGTAGGTTGCTATTTTTGAGCCAAGCACGAACGCTATTGGAAATGGTTCCGATCGATTCACTTTTTCGACCACAAAAAATTGCAAAATTTGCAAATTTTTTCGCCTTTCATATAACCATTCCTACGAAAATTGAATCTGCACATCGTAAAAAGGCAGAATTTTTAATATATTATGGTAAATAGGTGCAAACAACAAACTTACAAAATTTGGACCACATAAGTCTATTTTTTTCATACCATCACTTATAAGGATTCTCAAGGAATGTAAGTCCTTCTATACGGCCTAAGGCTTAATTGTTAATGTTTTATGATGAAAATTTGGCATATAAAATAAGTGGACCGAATATGATTTTGGATCCTAGCACATATAAGATTTCTCATGAACAATAAGACCTTCAGCAAAAGATTTAGTTTTTGATATTTGCTGATGAAAGTTAATTTTTAATAGCAATTTAGCAAATAAATTAATGCTAGGAAATTTGGATCCCATGAACCTATACCGGGGTTATATGAAAATAAAGTCTAATTTCTAATTTTTTTATAATCGAACTTCGGAGGTAATAAAATTTGTTTGCAAAATTTGGATCACGTCATGCAATGTTATGGGCATTCTCCAATATGCGATTCCTTCATGAGACGGGTATGCCTTCCCGTGAAAATAATGTACAATTTTTGGTGTTTTATTATCGTAAGCGGCCTTGCGTGACTGTAATATTTTTACTTGTGTTTTTTTTTTTTTTTTTGTTTTGCTAAGAGTAGGCAGAGGGAATTAACAATACTTAATATAATATAAAAAAAATAGAAAATAAAACTTTAATTAAACCGAATTATTGTGGTCTTATAGCTTAAAATTTCTATTTTCTTTCTCATTTCCCGCGTTCTGCAGTATATTTCGATTTTCTATTGAATACTTGAGTCTCGGTGAATAGAAAAAAAAAAATACTAGAACTTGTGTCCGTGAAACAACACTTGATTTAATTAAAAGAAAAAAACCCGCGCACACAAACACACACACACACACACACACATACACACACACACAAAGAATGCTAGGAAAGAAAACTACATTTTATCTTCAATATTTTTTCTATTTTACTTTTTTCCTTTTGAAAAAATGTATATATGCAAACTAACAAGCAAAGTCTTTTGCGCCCGCATTATTGTCGAATTCATTTTAGCACGAACGAAAGTATTCAGATAAATCTAAAACTTTAAGAGGTTTGAAAAATAATATCTAAAAACGTTACAAGCACTGATATATGAGAAAAACTGATATATACTCTTAGGTAAGTTTAAGTTCCATCATATGCTTAACCTTTTTCTATTTTAAAAGATTTATGAAAAAAAAAAAAAAGAGAAAAACCCAACAAAGCTTTACAAAAATTTAATTTTCTTATCTTAGTTTATTTTTTGTTAAATGATTTTTACAACTTTTTAGTATTTTACTTTAATATTTTAAAGAAAAAGAAAGACAGAGAGAGCGAGAGAGTGAGAAAAAGCCATTTTCAAGTAAGAAAAGTAATCTGTTCGCTTATTTAAGTCGCACTTTACACCTGCTTCTCATCCAAAGTTTTAAGCATTGCTATTAACGAGCCACCAGTTCTTAAAACCTTTAACAAATAACAAAGGAAAACGTGTAAGAGTAAAACAAAATGATAGCTTTTTTTTTTTAAACAAAACCAAAAGTTAAATATATTTGTTCTTTTTTTTTTTTTTTTTTTTTGTTTTACATACATACACACATCTCTCTCTCTCTCTCTTACCCAAACAAACAAACTTAAGTCGACCATAAAAAAGGCGCCAGTTAAATGGCATTCTCTTTGCGAACGCATCATGGCAAACAGCAGTAATTTTTGTGAATTCCTCGACAAATGGGACCATTCGAATATTGAATAGATTTCAGACGCCACTTGTGAACTCTACTCGTAGTAATTATATTAATCATTAAAATAATATAACAAAAGAGTGGAAAACAAAAGCTCACTTCATTTTTTAAGCGTTGTCCGCTATAACAATACATCAGCAATTGTGTCGAAACTGTTGTTAAGAACACTAACTGATATAAGAGTATATAGAATTGTCCTTCAGCTCGCACTAAACGAAATGCTAAAGAGCATATTAATAAACCGCTGATAACGAATTTGATAAAAATTATTTCAGCAAAAAAATTCTCCAACTGATTACTCAAATTCAATACTTGTCGATGACATTTAACGCATTCAATAATTTTAGCATTCAATTTTTCAGTACTTATCTCGTAGCTAAGCTCAGCTATATCGCGTAAACGATAATACATTACATGATATTGTACAACAATATTTGAGACAAGCCATGGGCACAACGTGTCGACACCAATCGAAAAGGCAGCAACAAAAAATATACCAAGCAGATGGCAAATATAAAGAACCGAATAACCGATTGCATTCGAATAATCCCAAAAATATCTATGAAAAATTGGAAAGAGAAAAGAGAACGAAAAGAAGAAAATTTCTTATTCAAATATTTCTTAAGATTTCTTAAGAATTTTTTTCATTACGTTTTACTTACTATTTTTATTAAGATTTATTTTTTTCATGTATCCTACAATACTTGTATGGAGACATGCAGACGGAGATAGTGTAAATAGTTAAGTATTATTCAAATCTATTTAAGACTGTCGGTCCCTCTGTCTGTCTTCCCTTATGTCCAACTACTTTCATGCCCAATGTATTTTTGTGTTCAACCTGCAGATTGAAATTTTAATCAATCGTATTAGTTGAAGAACAAATGGATTGCATAGAACCACTTTTTACCACCGTTCCTTGTGTAACGTTCCTTCTAAAACAATTCGCTAAATGTTAAAAATTTGCTTGATAGAAGATTGATGATGAAAAATAGCATTCGAGAATATTAGAAGGAGAATATAGAAAGCTTCAACGGGGATCACTTTTAGACTTCGTTCTATATAAACATTTTTACAAAGGGAAGAACTTTGTACGATTGGAGCAAAATAGTGATCTGTTAACACATCTCCTCTTCGGAACCTTCACCGTATAAGAGTTAAGTTTCTTTAAATTTAAATCAAGTCAACAGAATATAAATTTTAATAATTTATGACGAAGATGGGATTTGACGAAAATGGATGAAGATAGGGATTTAACGAAAATGGATGAAGAAAGGGATTTGACGAAGTGGCGTATGTTGTCTAAAAGTCGGTCTTTGCTCCGACAATAAAGTTTGAACTTGTTATAAGGTATTTTTTAAATATTACTATCCACCAGCTAACAAAATATTACTCGCCTAACGTTGCTTTTTAAGAACTTTTCATCAAAGTTATAAGGGCGACAATTGCAAGAATTTTCAAGTGCGCTTGAATTTGCGCTCGATTTGAGGACTTAAATCAAAAATATATTCCCGGAGTTTTAGCTTTTTATCCCACTTTTTCTAGCATTGTCAGTGAGATTTAAACCAGGACGGACAGACAGACATGATTAAAAGAACTCCTAATGTCAAAAAAATGCTTTTGCAATTTATAACAAGTGAGATGAAATGCCTTAAACACTGCACAATGGACTTGTGTATATAAGATTTTTATTTTGGAACATGTGAGAACAGCTCCTAATAAAAAATTTCGGTTTATACGCTACGATGGGTAAACAGCATACGATGGGTAAATGGCATAAGAAAAGCGACTACAAAGTCAGTCTGTTCGCGCGTTCAAACCTCAGCGTCTTAGAGTGTACTTGGTCTTAGTGCCCAATGAACGGTCGGTCGGTAAAAGCATAAGACTTGCCGCATCCACTCCCTATCGCTTTCTCTTTACTGACCATCACCATTTAACGACTATAGGGGGCAGCCTCGAAGAGATTTGTCGTATTACAAAGTAACAAAAAAAACTGCCATGGACAGCATGTTCCGCCCTGAAAAAGCATGCCATGACCTATTTGGTATTCAATTGCATTTTAAAAGGTTTTACGAGATCTTTTAGAGAAGCAATTTCGAGTCCACGTACGGCCATGTTACCTGAGAAAGGTTACTCATAATAAAACAACAGCCCATTATTTTTTTTCCTTGGATAATTCAAATAAAACGCCTGTAATTATTACAAATTTGTTTTTTTTTTTTTTTGCAATATTCTCCCAAAGCGAAGAAGTTTTTTAAGAGCTTTGCGTCCGTTCACTTTTGGAAAATTTTCGGGAAAAATTTTTTTTTCTTTTTTAGGAAGTTTTTTTCTTTTCACTTACCCTCCCTTCTGCGGCGGCAACCAAATTTTCTCGCCATTCTTGCGATAGAATTCAAACATGTAAATTAATGGTACAAGGAATGAGCCGAACACCGTACTTGACACCAGCACCATATACAAGGCCGAAATTGTAAAATTTTGTGAATTAAATTTTAAAATAATATGAAACTCTTGCGGATTAACTATTTGATCGAAGAAAAACAACAAAAAAAAAAAACAACTCTTGTGATTGAAAAATTTACATTTAAAGTGAAAAAAAAAAATAAAGAAGATTCAAAATTGATACCGTTTATGTTGCACTGCCATACATTTTGCATTAAATCACAGATTTCCTTTCGTTTAAATAAAAATACCAGAGTTTTCCATAACGCTATTATCGTTTGCAATAGCATCCCTGAGGTATCGGCAAATTCACCGAAATCATCCCTATACTCGTAAACATGAATGGTCATAGCCCAAGCAAGCACGGCCGCGAATGCAGTAAACAGGAAGCAACGCATCGGATATTTTACAATATCATGATAATCGAGAGCAGTTATATCGATACCAATAAGATTGAATGAACGTCGCGTTACCCAAAAATAACGTTTAAGTTGTAGAGTATGCAAAAGCATTTCCTTTATGTTAACGATTAAAATTTTTCACCAAATTAACTCAGTCACCGTTGAGTATGAAATGCATGTAATACAATGCATTTTATAGACTTTATAATAATGCAAAGAAAGCATGCGTGTAAATTCCAAGAATGAATGAATTAATTATGAAAATTACAGACTACAGATAATGTTTACCTTTAAGGTTATGATTCATTTAATTATTGTGTTTTTGTGTTTTTGTTTTTTCTATAATTCGCAAAGGAGGTAGCAAGCAATTGAAAAATTTTTAACAAATTTTTGATTAATAAAAAAAAAATTGCGCCTAAAAGTTAACTATAAATCTATTTTTATACCACATCCAAAAAGTATACTATAATTTCAACAAAATAAAGCAAGCATAAAGCAATTTGCTATAAACAACTTGAACAATAGCCCATTACTGGGCCAGCCTTTTCTTTGTCTTTTTGCTTCGTTAGAAAAAAAGGAAGCGAAACTATCTGCATAATAATTAACTTTAGTAAATTCGTAAGTTATACCGCTTTTCATTAAATATTTAGCCAAGTGTAAGGACGAATGACAAAAAGTACGAATGCAACAGTAAACAATACGCATAGCATTACTATCAATGCACTGAAACGGAATTAATTTCACAAACAATAGCAAATAGCAATTGTTGTTGTTGTTGTCGTTGCTGTTATACTTTCACGTACAGTACAGTTAGTACATTCCATTTAATAACACAACACAACACAACACAATTTGACTTTTTGTTAAACGTGAATTTTTAATTAAAAAAAAAAAAAAAAAAAACAACACAACAGTTCACCTCGGTTCTCCCATTCCATCTAAGCAGTAACTCAAAGATATATGTATAATTTAGAGATACTCTTGAAAAAAAAACATTCACTTTCGGGAAAATTCTTTAAAAAAAAACTTTTCGAAAGTAAATAATCAAAAAGTGATATTAAGTTCACAGAAATCTTTGATATTTTAATGGACGAATCGACTTGTTGTTGTTTCCTCTGTCAAAAGGCAGAAGCTAGGTGCAAGGCCATGTAATATATTTTCCACTAAAGAGATTTAAGAAAAGGTATTAAAATATTCGAATGCACTTTAAATATTTTGCAGTTAACTGTATAATTACTGTATAGTGTTACTCAGTGATATTTGCTATTTCTCATATTAACAACTTCCGACGAAACGCATGATAGCGCCCATTTACCAAATCACTTACACATGGACAATCGCATATAATCCAATTCCAAGCCATGAAATATTTTCTGCTGCAGTTGAAATGATCATAACTTTTGTCCTTCAATCAACTTAAATCACATTCTAATAAGGCCGAAATAAGAGTATACAACAGACATTAGTTTTTGAAAGGCTTTTTCATAAACAAGCTAGAACGTTACTTAACGCAATCAAGCAAAAATGATTAAACATCTTGCACCGCTTCGCCTAATATAATTTTCCATTGTAAAATACCAAAAACTAAAGCTTATTGACATATAAGGTTCCTTTCGATTTAGATAAGATCGACGAATATGCCTATGTGGACCAAACTTCTAAAGGAGGCAAACTTTAAGAGGATGTATCATTGCGCTCCTATTTGCCTGAGCAGCCTAGTAAGGAAGAACTGCGATTATCGGGTCAGAGTTCGTGAGTTCAAATGTCAAGAGCGGTAGAGGTTTCTCTAATCGTAGCTGTAATGAGTGCTCACTCGGTAAAGGCAACACACTTGGGCGCACATATACTAGCCTGCAGCCACAACCTCTTCGTTTCTTTCTCTTTTCTGTTGTGTCTCTGACAGTCACCGTGCTACACGAATAAGAAACATCCCCCATGTGATTGGTTATATTAGAAGAGAAAAACAAAACAAAAAAAAAGAATGAAAAATTCTCTTTACGCAACGACTTTTTCAAAATATGTCTTTAGTGGCCATGAATAACACCAAATCTAGTTTATGATCAATATAACTCCTCCTTGAGCCATACATGGTAACACGTGACGTAATTGCAATGCATGACCATGCCCCATCTGGCGTTATGAAATTTTCGCCATACACCTGATGTTTGATTCTGCTGATAGCCGGGCATTCGCGCAGGATGTGCACCTGCCGCCTTGCAGAATCGGTATGAATCGGTATCCGAGATGCCCGTATTGTAGAGGTGATATGACTCCCCTAGGGACCAATCACGAAAATGATGTCGCTCCTTCGCAGCTCCAATAGCTACATCGAAGAATGTTATTAATCTTTTCTACTTCCCCTTGTTTTGCACTCTGCTTCCAAAGGCTTATTAATTTTCCCTGGGGTCATTGCTGATATGGCTGCTTGGTGCGCACATTGGCCACGGAAATTAGGTGGATCTATCATAGTCGTTCGGGATCTCCTGTTGTAGTCAACAGTCAGCCCTTTCGTTCTCTTAGCAAATTCACGTTAAATGCATGAATAAAAAGAAAAACGAATAACAAACATATCGATTGTGAAACTAACTCTGAGTCATGATTGGTAGGTACCATAAAAGTTAAATCTATCTCAAGTTCATTTGAATTTTGCATAAATTCGCGTAAATTTCACATATCCTTCCCATAAGTAGTGTAAGGTATAAAAATGTTGCAGTAAAATGCTTTCTATTGTCAAAAAAATTTCATCAAAGAAGAAATTCCCTCTTAAAATGCTTAGCATACTTTTGTATAGCTTTTAAAGTCTTATCAAAAATCGTTGCCTACTCTTGTAAGCTTTAAAAATTAATTCTCCTTATAATGTAAGCCTTTTTGAATTAAATTTGTTTACATTTTTTTATTGCACGCTTTACGTTAATTGAGTTTAAAACGTTAATAGCCTGAATAAAAGCATATGCATGTACCGGATGTAAAAGTATAGAGCTAATGTCATTTAGGTCGAGGTTAATTAAAAGAGCCACTTGATGCTATTATGTATGACATTAGATTCTTCTCGATCCCTATCTCAGTTACTCATTTTAATTGTTTTAACTGCAACGTCTTGTTTTCTTTTCTTCCTCTCTAGTGCTTCGCTTTTTTCTCTAATACCATAAGTCTTGAAAATCACTTTGCGATGCGAACGTACAAAGGCAGTATAAAGAATGAAAATATGTATTAGTAAAAAAAAGAAAAAGAAAAAAAAAGTGGAAAAAAAACTTTCTTCTATTAATGCAAATGATGACAGATTTTTTGTTGTAATATTTTTTTTTTTTTTTTGTTTCTTCATACTCTTACCTCTATTGTCAGGCTTACGTCTGATGCCGCTGTTGATTTTCTACAACAAAAAAAAAAAGTATGTTCATAAATAACCATAAATGTGCTCATGTTCAAGTAAAATGTACACAAATCCTTTGAGTGCTTGTTAAAGAGACTGATGTGCAAGAGGGAATAAAAACAACAACAATATACTTACATAGCAAAGATATTTTTTTTTTACGTATGCTTATGTCATATGCAAGTTGTGTGTGTGTGTATTGGAAAAAAAAAAAAAAATTGTAAGTATGTATGAAGGGCTTTGATGAAAGTAACAGCATTTTGCAAAAAGATTATTAAAACTGTATTTAATATTTTAATAAATTTAAACTCTTTGAATGCACGTCTTTGTCGTACATATTTATAACGTGACTTCCATTCATTCACAAGAAAGATAAAGTATGCGTTAAGCTTAAAATCCAATTAAGAGGTAATGGTCGTTTACCTCTTGTGCATACAAAGTCATTGATACTGTTCTCGAATTTATTTACATATTTTTTACAGATGCTCGAACATTCGTTGAAGTACTTAAAAATGGTTATGCTCCACAATACTTACAGTACAGTGCATATTAATATATGCGACATCCAAAACGACTTAAAATAGACACAAATTTTTTTTTTTTTTTTATAATGATTGGGAATCATTTTCTGAATCTGAAGTTTAAACTTGTCTATCCGTGCGTCTGTCGAAAAGCCGCTTAAAATATTTCTTATTCGTGTAGCACGATGACTGTCAGAAAGAAGAGAGAGAACAGAAAGAAATACGGAGATGATGGCTACAGCCTAACGGGTATGCGCCCAATCGTTAAGTGCTATGCCTTCCCCGACTAAACACTCACCATTAAAATTTGCATAGGTTGCTCTAAAGATATTAGGTGTAGTAAATTTCAATTTAAATTAAAGGCAAAAAACAAAATTCTATTAAGCCTTCATCTCACCCTTCGTTTTGACCGTCCCGTCCGAAAAATCTGCCCTAAAAACGACTTTAAACGCATTAAAGGCATTGAAAATAAAAATCTCAAAATTATTTCCAATCTAACCAAAAGATTTCCAATAGTTCCAAAAGACGTTTTAAATGAACTCTTTTTAAGCATTCGATTGATTATTTGGCCAATTTTTTCGAGAGAAGATGTACACCTTGAGACTTTCTTCATCTTAGAAGTACTGTCTTACTTAATACTTTTCACTGTTCTTTATCATTTTTCAGTCGAATTGTTTTTTACAATTATTGTTGTTACTACTATTACTGCTATTATTTTTCTTATCTTATTCCTCTTTTATGCCCTACGGCAGTGTGGGTGGATGTAAGTCACACCAAGAAAGACTTAAGATTGACCCGACTTTTATTATACCCATCATTTCAATATCATTTTTTGATTCGATTTAAATTTCTTCTTCCGTCTGTCCGTCTGGCCGTTTGTCTGACTCATATTCTTGTGCTCAGCCTACAGTTTGTAAGTGTGAAAAAATTTGGTCAAATTTAGTGCACTGATATGTTATGGGTCCAAAGACAAACTCGGTTGAAGCCGGACCACTTTCTCAGGCACTCCTCATATAAAATCTTATTTGGAAAGGCCGTTACAAGGGAAAAAATTGAAATTTTCAAAATTCTTTGACAAACCCGTTCAGTAACAGCATTTCGCTATTCTAAATTAAAGTGAAAAGTTTAAATCGGATGGATGCCCCACATTTTCATGTCATAAAAAAATTTAATATTAATTTTCGGTAGAAATTAAATTTACCGTATTAGCCTATTTGGGCTATGATTTGAACGCAACCTCATATAAGGATTCTTATGAAAAATGTTTAATTTTTGATCATTTCTGATGAAAATTGATTTCTAAAACTTCACGGTATCAAATGTGGATCAAGTAGATCTATATTTTAGGCACCGTCGCTAACAAAACTTATGATGAAATGAACTTACGATCGACATTTGTCTATAATAGTAATTTAGCATAAATATTAACTGGATCAAATTTGAACCACATAGATCTAGTTCTTAGACCCCTTTTTCTGCTAGATTTCTCACCAGAAAAAAAGGATTCTTTTTTAAAACGTTATGATCAAAATTGATTCTTGTAAGCAAATTAGCACAAAAATTAACGGTAAGGAATTTGGATCAAGTAGGTCTATTACTTAGATCGTACCAAATGAAAAGCAAGCCTTTATATGGCGATAAAGTTCAGTTTGCAGCGGTTTAGAAAACTCTTTGACGAGAAAATTAATTTTGCTAAATTTACAGCGCGTTATCTAATGCGTAGGGTAGCCTCCAGTAATAGGGCTTTCAAGAGAAGTATTCTTGATCGGCCCGAATGTAATGTTGTTTCTTGTTGTGCATGTGTGTAATTACATACATATAAGGCTGTTCTTATTCCATTCTAGTTGCTGTAACGTCAGAGCACTATTTTCACCGTATACGACATTTTGATCCTTTTTAATTTTTGATCAGTTATAAGGCACGTTAGCTTCCAAAATGTTTTGGTGACTTGTGTTTATATGAAAACACCTTTAATCTATAATCTATTATCACTTCCTTTCCTACCTAATTTAGTTTTCGAGATGCCCATGCCATGTACCTACGTCCACCAAAAATGATCATTTTAATTCTGTTTTTTTATCGAAAAATTGGAGGTACGAAGCTGAAATTTGGGACACACACTCCTTGGTTGACTAAGAAGTCAATGCTATAGAATATCATTGCGATTTGCTGAAATACACGCCCATCATAAATAAAAAACTGAAACAACTTTGAAAAAACCCGATAATTTTTTCACAATTTCCTCTATAACTAACGACCCTGTGAAGATATTTCGGAAAACTTGATACCTAAATATCCATCATCATGTCGGCGTACTAGTAAACTGATTAAGACCGTTTTTGGACTAAATATTCAAGTGAATTTAAAAATAAAAAAAATAAAAAAAATAAAAAAAAATAAAAAAAAGAAATTCAAGAAATTATATTTTTATTTAACATTTTCGCGATATTCTCAAAAATTTATAAATATCGTAATTTTGATTTACGATAAAAACTTATTTTTAAACGAATTTTAAAGTTATATTAAAGAAAGAAAACACTATAACTGTGTAAAGCGAACACAGCATCACACTATTTACAAAAACTTTAAACACCGCTTGACATTTTTTTGGAAGTTTAGAAAGAATTTAAACAAATTTGTTTTATTTCAAGCATAACTCCCTTAATTGCTGTGAATCGTGCTGCCTTTACATACATAATAATTGCTACCATATATTTTTGAGAAGAAAACGAAATTTCATTTAATCGTCAAAGTAAAGATTTTTCTCTCTCTGATGAATAAGTTCGCCAATTAAAAATGCAGCAATCTGACAATGACTTAGCAAAGGTGCTTTTAAGATTACTTTAAACATTTGAAAATATTTGTGAGAAATTGAAAAAGTTGAATCCCTTTGCCTTTGCTTGGCGCCCGGTTAATTTCTTTGAATTTATTAATCGGATCAAATCAATTAAATTGTTTGGCAAACGTTCATTGCAATTATTATTGCTATTAATTTAACAAGAGGAGCAAATTGTAGGACTGAAGTCACTAGCATTTAAGGGTACGAGCTTTATTGAAAATCTTACCGCACTTGAGATTTGAACCCTCTTTGCCGACTCGCCCACTCAGACGGATAAGCCTTTCTATACTTTAGAAAGACAATTATACTCGACTGAGGTCGAACCTTCTTCCGTACCTACCACAATTACTAAAAAAAAAACAAAAACAGGCAAAAACATTATGGTCAGAAAAGACCCATCATTAGATACCCTATACTACTTGACCTAGTACAGTTACGCATTCGTTTTGATAATAATACAAAAAAATTACATATGAATTTCATCTGAAAGCCCGCGTACACAAGCATATCTAAAATATCACATGACTTGATCCAAATTTAGCAAACGTAATTAATTGCAAAAAATCAAAAATTCCTCTCTTCCTCTCCATACAATGGCTAGCTTTTCATGATAATATTTGAGTCTAAAAAGTAGACCTATGTGGCTGATTTTCACAGCAATAAATTGAAAATTAAATCTTTCTCTGAAGAGCTTGCTATTCCTAAGTGGAGTCCAGTATATAGAACTTCAATTTTGGTCCACCTAAATTTCATGTTTGGCCTGTTTGGCATATAAAGGTTTACATTTCCTAAGATTTCTTAGATGCTGTGGTATCCAAAGATAGACCTACTTGGTCCAAATTCGGTAACATTGATTTCTATATCAATTTGCTCTTAAAAACCAATTTACATCATGAAATATTGAAAATTAGACCTTCGTACCACTCTAAATCGGACATACAGACAGAAAAGCAAATTCGCCATAATTTTCTAAATCTATCGATATAACAAAAAGTGTGGATCTATCTCATGTTCTTAAGACTTTCTGGATGTACAGCAAGAGGTGTAAGCTAACAAGTAAGAAAATGATAATCGATTGAGACCGATGTGCCTGTGCCCACCACAATTGTTTAAGAAAAACAAAAGAAAGACACAAAGAAAATTAAATTTCGATACTATATAGGATTGGCTGGACATAACAGAGAATTTTCTTCCCATTTGTGCAAATGCTACAAGATTACCTTACAAAATATGTATAGAAATTTTTATCGTTGCACTTTTTGCCGTCTACGAGTAATGAGTAACCAACCCAAAGCAAAGCAAAAGGATTCTCAGTTTATGTTGTACTTTAGGCACTTGCTTCGACCAACTTCCAATAATTGACTACTTGCAACCACTTTCGCATATTATTCCAAGCTTGAAATCGATCGGAAGCATATTTGTTTGAAGTTCGTTTGTCTGGAAGCCGTTACAAACTTTTTAAGAAAGTGAATACACACCCATCCTTCAGTGGTGAATCTGACAAGTTAAGTCACCAAAAAAATCATTGTGTCAATCAGTGCAGAAAAATGCAAGGACAGATTGAAGATCATTATCAATAATTTGTTTTGCGCAATTCGCAATTTTTTAATAAACTGGGAAAGAACCCAACTGGAAGCAACATGACATATAAAGGAAGAACAGTGAAAAAATTTATTCAGGAAATTTGACAAATTTTGTTGAAAAAATGGTCTGTAATCGCATGTCTTGCAGTAATTACCGCACTTTACCGATTATTTTCAAATGCTCTTTATATCTTACTCAACTTGTGGCACCAGGGTATATCCAGTTTGTGCGGATGTATGCAACACCTAGGAGGACATGAGGTAGACCCATGCTTTATTATAACGATCGATTTAGAGTCACTTTCCGATTGCAAGCTTGTCTGTCCGTCTGTCCCGTTTGTTTTTTTATAATCAATCTGCAAATCCCAATTTTCAAAATATTTCAATGCAAATTGGTTGTCGATATATTTTGGCTCGAGGACGAACGCTATTGGAAATCGCCGTATTTTGAAAAGTCATTATATGAAAAGCTGTAGTAAGGTGTAGGGTATTTAGTTGTGCACCGTGGCCTACTATAGTGTTTTTACTTGTTTATGAAACGAAGGTTTCGGATCAGACTACCTCCTCGACCACTTCCAATATGAAGATTTATTTTGAAAAGCTGTTACATAAATGCCTGCATTGAGCGAAGTAGTGTAGGGTATTTAAAGCTGGGCCGTGTCACACTCTGGCTTTTTTAATTGTTAAATCATTCTACCAATGGATTACAATTTATTGTCAGGGTTATCGCCCTTATATAAAATTTTTATTGAAGTACACACACACATAATTGAAACAAACCAAAAAAAAAAAAAAAAATCACTCGTTGACAGCAAACTTTTAAAGATTCATATTTGGCAAACATG
The DNA here is from genome assembly GCA_001077435.1 of Glossina morsitans morsitans. Lineage (NCBI taxonomy): Eukaryota > Metazoa > Arthropoda > Insecta > Diptera > Glossinidae > Glossina > Glossina morsitans. The sequence goes on along the minus strand of CCAG010021879.1, from coordinate 76,447 downwards.
ATATGCCACAACATTTTGTTTTCTTTATATTCTTAGTACACTCGAGGGCAAAGAAATCGCACATAACCTATATTTCTATAGTTCAGTTCCTATATTCTCGAGCGAGTTGAAAGCGTGCTTTTCCAAGAGCAGGGGTCTGTTAGTCCGTGCGTGGTCAGACCTTCTTCGGCTCAGCTTCTTCTGAACATTCACCAACTGACATCCACTCCTGTAACTACCGCCAGCTGCTGACCGAGTTGAACTACTTTTAACGAGCGATTTCGTAGCGACATCGTGACACATAAACGGTCATCACGCTGTGTTGTAGCACGTTTTCGACCACTTCCACGACGTCGAATACAGTTACCGATTTCTTGATATCGCTGGCATGCACCTCAAATAGGGTAATGGCTTAAATTTATCTATCGTGCCACTTCGCTTTGGTTCTGCCCAGACTCAATTTTTTTGTCCGGAATAGTCTCGCCTTCGTTAAAGAACTTTTCAGGCTGCGAGTTGAGATGCCAGTGATACCACTTCTATCAATCTTTATCCTTTTACACCTACTGAAAATAGCGAAAATAGCGAGACATGGAATGAGCACTTTTAGGTAAATCTATTCTTATAGTGCTACTGTAATGATTTTGAGGGTCGGGAATAAGCATTATGTGTTTTTCAATAGGTATCACTGTTTCCTTAAGTTAAGTTTGCAATCTAAACTTAATTTAATAGACATTTGTGAAAATGTAGAGAATATGAGACTTTTTTTTTGCTCACGAGTGTATTAAATACTGCTTTTTAACCCCAATTTTAATGAACTTGATTTTGTAACTAATTGTGAATATAAAAATTCTACTTTCTAAGGAATTGTTCAATTAAAAGTAATTAGTCAAAAAAACAAACAAAAGAAAAGAAACAAAAAGTTTTATCGAAATGAAACCAAAGCAATAAAAAGAAACATCCAATTAATTGTTATTTAAGGGAATTAATTAATAAACAACTTAGAAAAACCAAAGTTTTTGTTATGATTCTTACAGTCAGTGTAGTTACTATTAGGTTGTCACAAGAGCTATATTAAAAGCTTTTTTTTATTTATTTTTTTTTTATTTTTATTGTACAAACCATCACTCAGGGGATGTCCCCTATTGGTGTATTACAGTGATGATCGGGAAGAGAGAGGGAAAGCGGTACACCTAATTCTCTATTTACACGATAGATAAGTTCCCAAAAAATACGTGTAAAAAAAAATTCGCATAAAAAGAGAATTAGGTGTGAACAATATTAAAAAGTTCTTGTTAGAGTTCACTTAATTTATTTCGTGCTTACACATTTTAATTCATTAAATATTTTATAAAAAATAACTCGCTCTTTGCTCTTTTCCTGGAGTATTAAAAATCGTGTTAAAACAAAATAGTTCGTGTAAAAAGTCGTGTAAAAAGAGAATTTAGTGTATTATAACTACAACCGAAATAAAGTCTACCGCATCAAGATCTGAACCAGAGCATACAGGCTTAGTAGTCACAATTCTTACCTACACTCAAGCTACTCATGCGGATTCTAAGATCTCTCCGGCTGATATTTTCAAATTCCACTGTTTAATCTGGCACTGGAAAATCTATAAAGTTAAGCTAGAGTTTATATGGATAAAATCAGTTTGGCAGAGGAGAGGACATTCTATGAAACATCCAAGCACAGTTTTAAGTAATTAGTTGAGCAAATTATGGAGCAATTAAACGGTGATGAATTGGGGGAATAGTCGATCCTACGCCCGTCACTAGTATTTAGTATCTTGAAAGAACTTATCTCTTAAGTTCAATTGGAACTCAAATCTAAAGTTTGATTACTTAACACAATATATTCAAGTTGTCGTAAGTCACTTAAGCAAGTCACGCGATTTGATTTAATATCATACTTCAACAACTTAGATCTTGACTTTTCTCACAACTTAATATACACTTGTTTAGTCGAATCCGTGCAAAGTTTTTGTTTTTTTTTTTTATATCTTTCTTTTCACTCATCTCGAAAAATTGATGGTATATTCGTTTTTCAAAACGTTTGCGATAGATGAAGACTTCACAGACTCTACACAATATGAGCATTATTGATCGGTATTGAATTTTGATTTCTGTGCCTGTGTATGTGTGCTTAGCATTTAAAAATTCTCCCAGTTATAAAAATAAGAGATAAAATAGATGAAGACTTGACAGACTCTATACGGTATTGGCATTCTTGATCAGTATTAAATTCTGATTTCTAGGCCAGTGTGTGTGTGTGCCTAGAAACTAAAAAATTCTCGCGGTTTTAAAAATAGAAAACGTTTGCGATAGATGAAGACTTCGCACACTCTATAGTATAGAGGCATTCTTGATCAGTATTAAGTTCTGATTCCTGTGCCTGTGTATGTGTGTGTGTATATGTGCCTTGCATTTAAAAATTCTCCCAGTTGTGAAAATATAGATATCATCCTCGAAGTATGGCAAAGCGATTGAAAGTTCTTCCAAGCAGGTTAGTGCTTAGAATGGATTAAATCAAGGAAAAGGATACAACAGCAGCATAAAAGAAACTGAGCAGCGAAATTTGTTTTTGTTTTTTTTTTTTTTTGCTCATTCCTTATGAGCTATAACGGATAAAACGACAATATTCTCCACGCATATTCTATACACAATTCTTCACTACTTGTATAAAAAGGCAACAAAAAATTGCTTATGCCCATCCGATACCGTAGAGTGTCGTTCATTCCATACTTTATTTTTTTTTTAAGATAAAAATGGTGGGTATGACAGATTCGGCCAAAGTCGAATATAATTTTCTCACTCATTTTCTCTTACTTTCGTTTCCATTTCCATTTGTGGTTGCGAGATATGTTGCAAACGTGTAAGTTCCTAATGAGAGAAAAAGTAGAAGTAAAACCATAAAAACACTTTTCACTTTTTATCATTTTTTATAAGCGTTTACTCATTGCCAAGAAAATGCTGAAAAACTGAATATTCATTCATTCCCTTGACAATTTTTCATTTATGCTATAAATAATTTATATAAATTTTATATAAATATTTATGTTTTTGTTTTTTTTTTTCAAAATTTTCAACAACAACAACAAGCATATGCATATATGCGCTTGGTTATATGTATGAGTTTAATAAAAACACTAAAAAAAAAAAAAAAGAAAAATTAAATTTAACTTCATCAACATGCAAACGTTTATTTACTTAGCCTCAATTTAAACTCTGCATGGGCAGCGATAAAATGTCTGGCATTTTTTCTACAGGTTTTTCTTTTTTCATTTTCATACCTTAGAGCGGTCCGCAATAGTCTGCAACAATTAGCACTGTTAAATGGCATTTACCTTATGCGCGACCATGCAAGGACAACGAATATTTTACACCTTTCATATAAAGGAATGGATATGAAAGATGAAAAGGCGAATAGCAATAATTTAATTATTATTCCAAGCTTTTAGATATCCGATCTCAGTTTCCAAGACAAGTCAATTTGCCATTTTCACTTTTTGTTTTTGTAAATGTAAATAAAGCCAGCTTTATATTTACCCCAGAAAACGTATACTAGATTTGGCTGTTCCTTTATGATCTCCAAAATTATGCTTATAAAGCGGAGCTGTCCATCATTCTGTTTGTTTGCGACAATTAACGTAATGAGCTAAAGCTTGACCTTTTCATCTTTCCCCTGTTTATCATCCTTCCCAGCATTACCGTGTTTGCACTAAAAAGAGAATTAAAATCTGGCATAAAAATTGCGTTCAAAGAAAAGATACGTGACCTTTGTCTTAATAAATGACATTGCAGTCGCGCGACTGGGGCAACATGAAGCCTCTCTAGCCATATTGTAATGACTGTCCAAAGATTACTGCATGTAAAAAAGGAGCAAATAGCACTCGGTTATGTTTTCCTATATGCTGTGTTTCGTAGGCCCATGAGAAAATTCATATCATTTATCACGTAGATATTTTATTGGGAGCGATGAGCTTTAATCGATCAAGGCTTAAAAAAGTCAATGAAATTTTACCGGTACATCTTTTCTTTAGCCGAACATTAACCAAAAAATAATGTAGGGCTGAATACAAGACGAAGAGTGTTAATACGACGGGACATAAATTAGCACTGGAACAGTTAGTGGACCGAGTTTTCATGTTATAATTGGGGCTTGTGCAATAATAATGGGCCCAAAGAACATATGGTCAATACGGATGAGCCTATGGATGAGCCCTTGGAAGCTTCCATTGGCGTCGTCTTTGACGAAGCAGGGAAAGGTTTTGTTGTCCACTCGCTACTATCAACAGCTAATGCACTCAAAGCGTGCAATTGGCCTAATGCGTTCGGTAGAGTTCGTTGAAGTGGCGATGGCTCCGCTTGAAGACGATTGTAGCTTTCTTTCATATTTTGATTTGATTTTCCTAAGGGACAGAGCTTAAAAGACTAAGCGCACAGTTTATTTGTATTGATGGGCGACCAACAACGCGGATAAAAAAAGTAATAACAGCAACCGCACCTATAGGTGGCTAGCAGTGCTATTACCTTGCGAAATTATTGAAAAAAATTTGTTTACTTTATATGAGAAACACCGCAATATCCTCCCATCCATGCCATAAAAGCAGAGAGATAAAAACAATAATATTAGCTGGGAATTAATTTAATCCTCATGCTGCCATAATTAAATGTAAAAATACAAAAAGGGTAAAAAAGTCGTAAGCCTATTGCGGCTACAGTTTGTTTGTTGCTTTATGAACCAGTCTAATCAAACAACATCACGGATGATATGAAGACTTGTAAAAATCCATTAAATATGTAAAAGTTTACTTTATGGATATAAAAGTTTTTTTTCGAGTTTTTTATGAAAATCTATAAAAAGAAGAAAAAAATTGAAATTTTATTAAAATTCTTGTGCATATAAATTTTTCTTTATTTGCTTAATAAAAAAAAAAAAAAGTTAAGTTTAAAATTTTATAATATATATCCAGGTGTGTTTTTGTAACGATATTTAAGTGAATCGAAAAACAACATCAGACATATTATTGGATTACATCATAACCTTATACATTTTTACATATATATATTTATTTAAAACAGTGATCACTTACAGGCCTTAAAAGCATAAAAGCAACACCACTCAACTCTAAAATTGCATTCAGTTCTATAAAGAAGGCATAGAGTAGAGTACAAAATCGAACTAATTCTATATACAATCCTGCGTAACTATGAAAATAAAACCACAGTTCGACTTTACAGATAAAACCAATCATAGCAGTAGTAAAAAAAGAAAAGGATTTAATAACAAAACAAGTAAGAAAGTTATATTCGGCGGGGACGAAATCTCGCCTACCCACCGTTAACTATGTTTTTCGTAATCTACTCTTCAAGTTCTTCTATTTGATACCCATATTGCTGGTATTATTAAGAAACAATTAATCGCGGTGTCTATCATATTCATTGTATAATTAATCTATTTTTAGGCGGATAACGAATGTATAACGTAGTTTTAAACATTGTGTCTTGTTTGCTTTATGATAAACCGAGTAACGAGCAAAGATCCAAAAATTCGTGTTAAAAAAAAACGATATTGCACTCCACTGTGCGCTTCTGCTCCGAGCGATTTGGTCCATTTTCAATAGCAACCTGCGTCTTCACTTTTGCGATCAGGAGAGCGCCAACAACACACACCATACAGCAACGCAGACGGACAGACATGACTAAATTTTACGGTGATCCAGAATATATATACTTTATAGAGTCTCTGAAGCTTCCGTTTGGGTATTACATATACTACCAAAAAAAACAAAATGGGTATACCCCCATGTTACAGTGGTGGGTATAAAAAGAGAGCAGAAGACCAAAACAATCTCATGAAAAAGACCCAAACGGAAACATAATAGTTGTGCAAGGCCCTATACCACTTCGCCTAGGATAATTATTTGCTCACTTTGGTAATGACACATTATATCAAGCAAAGACATACTTTTCACAAATGTTCGCCTATTGGAAGACCCCATATGGGGTGATCCAAATTTAGCGAGCTTAATTTATTTCCTAACAATTTACCTTCATATAAGGTCTTGCTTTTCATGACAAGTTCTATTAATTAATTAAATTAACCCTTTCTGAAAGGCTTGCCAAGAAATAGATCCATATGGTTAAAACGTGTTCCATTTAATTTTTATGTCAAATTATTACCATGAACAAATTTTCATCATAGTACATTTACAATTAGGCCATTTTGCCATATACAGGTCTACATTTCTTGAGAATCCTTAAAGGTTTCGGTATCCAAAAAATAGACCTACGTGGTGCAAATTCGGTAAGATTGATTTCTATATATATTTACTATTATGAACCAAGTTATCACCATGAAATATTGATAATTACATACTTTTGCCATATAAGGATTCAATTTTCGTAACAACAGTTTTATGAGAGGGGGTCGAAACAATGCTAAAGCCGTGTCAAGTTTTTCATACCAATTTAGAATGTCAAACTACTAGCACTCAGAAAAATTCTGAAAATGGCAATAACGACTTTTTAAAAGATGGCGTTGTATTGGCGGCGGTCGGAAAAATGAACCGATCAGAACCATTTTCATTAGCATTCCTCCTTAGCACGAAGCACAAGGAATCTCAGAAGTTGCCATCTGTATGTGTAGATTGAACACAAAATTATATGGACAGACATAAGGCAGCCAGACGGAAGAAAGATGATTCTGAATCGATCGGTATTATAAAAGGCGTATCTATCTTAAAGCCTTCTGAACATTACGTATTTCTGCGCGAACTTAATATACCCTGTGCCACAAGTGGTGTGTACGGTAGAACTAGAACAAGTCAGAAAAAAATTGTTTTATAAAAAAAATTGTTAAACGAAAACAAGTAAAAACTCAATGATGATCAAAGGCACACCATTAAATACTCTACACTTAAATTTGCAACGACTTTTCAACATAAGTCCTTGTAGGTTAATTGATCGAAAAAGTGCTACAATCCAAATCATTTCCTATAGAGTTCATACTCGAACCAAAACACGTCGGTGCACCAAGTTTCATCGAAATTTTTCAAAAATTACGCCCTTTAGGTGGAACACAAGAAAAATGACGGACAAGAAACAGAATCACCTTCTGAATAGATCAATATGGTATGTGGTATATGCTTCTTAGTTGTACATACATCCACACAAACTTGATATATCCTTGTACCACATTATGTAGAACTGTAAACATTTATATTAGAGAATGTTCATAGTTTAGATATTTGCATACGCAGACGTATATACTATAAGACTTTCTCGATAAAGTGTAGAAGAAAGTACTTCTTCTTCTTCCTCTTCTTTTCTGCTTCTTTCTATGTAGCATGAACGTCTCAAAATTTCATTAAATAATTTTGTTTCTTAGCAAACGGTACACAATGCTTGCTAAGGACATAAGAATGTGTAAACAACGACTGCATAATTTCGTGCATCTTTTGTACGACTAATATTATAATATACTTATGGGGGAAGAGATTACGTTATGTAAGTACATAATTACAATTTCTTTAAAAAAGAGTCTTGTTCTCATAAAAGACGAAGAAAATAAAATAAAATTCTTATTATATCCTGGACTTATGGTGCAAAGGTATATTAAGTTTATGCGGTGGTATGTAATATTCGCACGGGCTTGAGATGGACGAAGTTTTTATTGTACACATACGGTCTGGAGTCACTGTCTAAATCGCTTCAGGCTTGCGTGTCCGTTTGTCCGTCTGCCCGCCTCGTTTTCCTATGTTCAGCTTACAAATCTTACTCTTTGAAATATTTTAAAAAAATTTGATACATTGACGTGTTTTACCCCGAGGATGAAGACTACTGAAAATAGTTCAGATGCAAGCACTTTTTAGGTCGCTTCCCGTACAAAGCCTCGTTTTGAAAAGTCATTATATGAATAGAATAAAAAATAAAAGTGCTGTAGAGTATTTAATGGTGGACCGTGTCCGGTTAGTAGGTTTTGATTTTTTTTTTACTTCAAATTATTGTGAAATCTCTCTTAACGGTTCCCTTTGATGTTTCCTGTTTGTCCGTTTCTCCGTCTGTCCGTCTTGTTTTCTTGTGTTCAGCCTATAAACCTTACTCTTTAAGATATTTTAATAAAATTTCATACATTGACGTGTTTTGGTCCAAAGATGAACGCTACTGAAAATAATTCAGATCTGACCACTTTTTCGACCGCTCCCCATATAAAGTCTCATTTTTTAAGGCGTTCATATGAATAGAATAAAAAATAAAAGTGCCGTAGAGTATTTAATTGTGGACCTGCGTCCCGTTAGAGTATTTTGACTTCTTTTTACTTCAAATTATTGCGAAATCTCTCCTAACAGTTTCCTTTGTTAATTTGCATTAAAAAGACAAGAGAGAGCGAAAAAAAGAAGGGAAGATAAAAATCATCTAAAAGCATTCTATCATGTCTATAAAATATAATGACATTAACGACAAGAACGACCACTGGCAGTTTGTTTTAATGAAATATGACTTAAAGGCAATAAAAAATAATGAAAAAAAAAAAAACAAAATATAAAATAAACGAAACAACTACAACATCCTTTGTGCAGTTGTTATCCTCTTAGCTCTTTACCGGAACAACAGGAAAAGAAAACATTCATATAATTAGCAAAGAAGTTGTAAGTTTCTGAATGAACGGAAGGAAACATTTCAAATAATTGCAAGTTGCTGAAGCTATATATTGATTGATTAAGTCTATAAATCTACAATATTTACTGATATCGTAATTACTGGCAATAAAAAGAGAAACTTATGCGAACAAGAAAAAGAAAAAACAAAGCAAAAATAAAAAAAAAAATTTTTTTAAATAAAACTTTCTCTATGCATAACCTCTTGGAAGTTTATTGTTTACATAAACAAGGTCAATAACAATTTAGGATAAGAGAGACAACGTTGGAGCAAGAAGATATACTTTGACAATTTATAGCTAACTAGAAATTTAAGCGAGAATTGACAACATAAGTATATATATATATATATATATATCTATGCATAGAGCCAGATAAGAGAATTTATTTGGATAAGTGCTAAGAGGACAGATATATATATATATATATATATACATATGTATGTATGTATGCATAGAGCCAGATAAGAGAATTTGTTTGGATAAGTGTTAAGAGGACAGACAACGTTTATTTGTCCATAGTTGTTGAAAGTAAATTTATATGAATTTTATTGCACATAAAGACAATGCTCTTAAAGTGAAGTAATTATAGCCACAAGTCGATTTATCCTTTCGTTTATAACATCCCGGAAGAGATACTCTTTAAAAACTTATCATATATATATACATATATATATAACCCTTGATCTAAATAAGATTTATTTATCTTGCTTAAGAACAACAACAACCACTATGATGGAAACTTTTTGCACTTTTGGTGAATATATTTTTTAAGTAAATTTTGTTACTTTATTAAGTTAAACTTTAATGCATTTTTTTTTTTTTTTAAGTGGCATTAAAAAAGAATTTCATGAAAAACTTTTTCAAAATATATCTCATTCAAGCAATTTTTTACTTTCTACTCGTAAAATATTTAATTTGTGTTAATTAATCAATCTTTACAAACAAAATCTCAGCGCTTAGCAAGTGCACATACGAATAAATAACAAATAAGAAAATTATATTCGGTCATGACCGAATCTTTTATACCCCTCACCGACTAAGGAAAACGAAAGTAATTAAAATTTCACACTCTATGGTACTGGGCGGGCGCGGTTGACTTTTTCTATTTTCAGAATAAAAACAAAAATATTTTACATGGTGTATGTGTTGTGCTTTATAAGCAAGCAAAAAGAAAGAAACGTGGAAAGCAAAGGTGTTCACAGTTTTGGTTGTATAGGGGTGTGGGAATGGTAGGCGTGTCCTTAGGCAAATTTGTAGGCGACATCACTCATTTTTGCGAACATGGGAATGCTTACCACAAATACTACACTGTTGAGCGTGCAGACAGATGGACAGACCAAGAGATAGGTATGCTTAATTGCACTCCGATTTTGAAACTGGCCAAAAAGGTATATACTTTTAATAGTTTTTGAAGCTTGCTTCTCCGCGTTATAAAAGTATTGCAAAGAATAAAATAAAATTTTGATACACTCTAATATTGAAATACGCGGAGTGAATTTTCCCCATTTTTGTACAGGCACTACAGCATCACCCACAAAAAATACATTCAAATATTTGTAGATTTATCTGCTGCAATTTATGACTAAAAAAACAATTTTTTTATTCCTTGTTGCGAAACAGAGGTATTATCACTTCACGTGGTAATGTGGATGTGTCCTTCCTTTCAATACAAACTTGCAATCAAAAATTTTCAAAGTTTTAGCAAAACTTCGATAGTCGATAATCGAAAGTCGATGCCTAAGCACTGCTTTTGCCATTTTTTCGGCGGAACGGGAATATCATTCGAAAAGTACAACTATTCCTTTGAAGTTAATCAAGAAAAGATTCATTTTTCGGGTAACGTAAGACGGGAAGGTCTGCTTGAACACACAATATCATCTTATCGATTGAAACAAGTCTTAATCAGAATAAGAAATGTCTACAGTGGGGGGGTAACACCTTCCTTCCGTTCAGCGCTGTCAGAATTTGCTCGGGAAGTTTTGTAGTGTGATGTTGAACATCGTCGTCGTGGAAATTTTCATTATCATGAGCTTTTTATAGATTGCGCCCACCTTTTGGTTCAACCACATCCATCGCTATGGATAGCTTTTTCTAGGAATGGCTTTGTGTAGTTAGAAGAAGTCAAAATATGTTACAATCCCTAAAAGTGTTTTGTCCATCCTGCAATAACGTTATCCTTACAAATAAGGCAAACAAGTCCCACTTCCCGCAAATAGCGTTCCTTTGTTGGCGTAAAAGAAAGAAGAATGTTGTAATCACTTTATTTATTATTATTTTTTGTTATAATTAAAGTAAGTCTCGCATGTGTGGGCGGAAGCCCCCTAATCCTAGGTGCTCACGTATGGCGAAACTGTGTCCAAAACTCTCGATGTCCTCGAGAACCGGCGTAATTTAAGTTTTTTTTTTGGTGGGCGTATTGGTAGAGCATTCTGTGTGGCCTTATACTGAGATCAAACCACACCCGAAAAGCTTTCCTCATTACCTCGACATGAACCCTTATCGATTCTTGATTCTCATTATATCATCTTGCCCTCCCCCCCCCCCCCCCTTCTCGATTCAGATTAAAGGTTTCCATGTCGCCTCCGTATGGCCTTATATCGAAGCATATCTTGCCAAATAGTTCGTACATTTCTTCCATCTTTCGATATTCACCGACGTAATGTTGCCTGTAGGATGCTTGTATATAGACATACTCAGAACAAGAGCTCTACAGATGTAAAAGAGGTATGTCCTCCAATTAAGTCCTTCACCAGGACCACAAAGCCTTCGCAGCGTTTCCATCCACTCGTTCTGGAATTTCCTGCCTATCGCACGACAACCTACCGCTACTCGCTTTCCTACAATCACGTTACCCATTACTGGAACAATTTGTCGGCAGTGATCTTTCCCACAACCTGCCAGATGTTTCCGCTTTTAAGTCAAATAAGCAAAACTTTCTGTTTCCATTTCTCTCTATCTATTATCCATCATGACCCTCCCCCCGAATGGCTGGTCAAACTAGCAAAAAACGAGAAAAAGAAAAATTTCAATTGGAAAACTTACACTGTTCTCTAGTACTTTGTACTTTTGGACAAGAAAGTCATAACTTTATTCACAAACTATTCAACTTCTTAATATAAAAATATGTGTATTAAAATGAACCAATATGTGTACACCGGTACGTAGAATACGCCACATAATCGAAATATTGACAATCAAGCATTGTGTCAACTAAATATTATTGAATCGTAAAAATGTTGTCTGGAAACTATTTTCGTTTTTATGTTCTAGTATTTATTTTCTCTTACACACTAGACTGCAAACCATCCATTTATTGACCGGAAAAGTGTGTTATTTCCCAGATGTTATTTTTATTTTTTGCTACACTGGAAACCATTCATTAACTATGATGCAATATTTACTACTTGTTATAACTTAGGCATTATCTCTAATACGTTATCTGCTTTAGGTTTTTTTTGTTGTTGTTTATCTCTATTGACTTGAGTTTATTATTTTAGCCCATCACATTACATCGCGTAATGAGGGTTAGGGCTCATTCATTACTTTCTACAACCCATGCTTGGGTTATTTTTATATCCAAAGCCCATCACCGAAGGATGAGGAGTATATTCATTTTGTCAAAACGTTTGCAACGGCCAGAAGAAAACTTGCCAGGGCCCACTAAATGTGTATATTCTTCATCAGCATCATATTTCAAACCGGTTCAAGCAGGTCCGTCGGTCCGTCTATTGCAAAAATTCTTCTGGCCGAAAAAATTAAGCTATCGGCTTCACATTAAGCAGAAACATCTTGGAATTGAAAATAGGATAAATCGGTCGAAGAACACACCCACATAAACTGAGAGCATATTTGCTTTTCAGGAATAAAAAAATTATGAACTATAGCAGATAAATGTACAAAAATTTGAAAGCATATTCTATGGGCGATGCTATAGCATCTGTAAAAAAGTGATCAAGATTGATCACGCCTATGTAATATTATAATGTACTTTTAATTTGTTTCTATACCTTTAGAAGGCGCAGAAACAAGCTTCAACAACCCCATAAAATATATAAATTCTTGGCCAGTTTCAAATTTGGAATGCAACTAAACGTGTACGTCTGTCCGTCTGCGCCATTGTGTAGTGTTTGCGGAAAGTATTGTCCCGTTGGCGAAAACGATAACGATAAGAATTCCGAAGTGACTTAAACTTTACAAAGCACACGGCTATGAGAGAAAAACTTTTTTTTGGAAAATAGAAAAAATTGTCCGCGCCCGCTTTATATTATAGAGCATAAAAATTTAGTTCTTTTACTTTTCTTGTCATTTTTAGGATAACGGTGGTGGGTGTAAGAGATTCGAGCACGACCGAATATAATTTTCTTAGTTGTTTATCATCCATTTTTTGTTTAACCTTTTGCTGTTGCATCAGCGTCCCACACACGTTTGTTTTCTCTTACGAATAGTAGTAGAACGGGGCCTATAGCATTGCAATTCCAGTTACGAGGTGCAGATCTAGTAAGATTGGTCACTACCAGCACGTAACGTAACTTATAAGCAATTTTTTTAGTTTATACCAAGACACATAACTGACTATTTCGTTTGGCTTCAAGAAAAAATTAATGAAAAAAACCACTATTGAAAGAAATTTTTTTTGATGTAAATGCCACGGCATCTTTACTAGGATTTCTTATGTTCTGTTATTTTTCAATTTCCATGTTAATAAACGGCTATACAAAGGAGCTAATAATACTGTTGCAGACATGACGTTTATTTAAAGTACTTTTTCGCTTTTTTTGTACCTTACTTTTATTTATATTCTGTGATCTTCCTTTTGTTATAACAGTTTGTGGGATACATTCGTTTTGTCAAAATGTTTGCAACATCTACAGGAAAGCTTTGGCAGCTACATAAAGCAAATATATTCTCAATCAGCATCGAATCTTGTAGCGATTTAAGCATGTCCGTCCGTCTCTCTGTCTGCGTAAAGTCTGTGATGAGCATTCTTCTGATTGCAAAGAAGACTTGCAAAGAGATTTGGCAGAAAGATTGGATGTTAACAAATTGAGCCAAATCGATTAAAGAACAGGCTCACAGTGGAGCCCAACGTGAGACCAACTTTGCTTGCAAAAATAAAAAAAATTTCGGTTTCGGTTATTGGCCGCAATAGATCCAACGATAAAAATTTACATTTGTAGTCTATGGGTGCTCCTGCAACACCTGCACAAAAATGGAAAAAATCGGCCCGATCTACTCAATATTATAGAACATTAAAATCAAAATATTTTGCCAAAACGTTTACAGCACCCAGAAAGAAGGTCCAAAGTTCTTAAAAACGTTGCATATTATTGATAATTGATGGACAGAGGGACTGACAAACATGTCTACAACGGTTTAAATTTCAAAAGTCTACAACTGAACGATTCTGTCTGTTAATTGGTGTTGGTCTCAAAACTTCAGACGTCTACCGCAAATGTAGCAAAAAGATTAAAAGTCGTCGCATCTGAGGTGATCGGTAAAAGGAAACGCCCACGATACAATATAACGTGAGATCATCTTTGCTCTCGGTATTTTTTTTTCCCCATTTATTAACGCTGATGGGTATAAAAGATTCGGTTACAGCCAAATAAAATTTTTTAATTTGTTTTTAAGATAACCTTAAAATATTCTTTCACTATATTTATGCAAGTTCTTCTCATTTTTGATAAATATTTTTCATTTTTAACTACTATTAGTTAACATTATTTGCATTTTCTATATATATTTTCAACTTTTCAAATATTCTTTTCGAAAGTTATTGTGAAACAACTAACTGCCAGGGAAACTTTTTTTTACAGAAAATATTGTTGCAAATGTGAGACCAAAAAGAAAAAAAAAATCATGCAGGTAAAGGTATAGCGTTCGTCAACAGACAAAAAAAAAAAAAATAAGATAAAATTTTCAATCAAAGTTTTCTACTTATCTAAAAAAAAAACAACAAACACAAAGCGGAAATATTGCCCCCCCCCCTAGTTATGCTTGGAATGTTTGAGATTTTCTTTTTTAAGTTAAAATAAAAATAAAATAAAAAACAAATTTATACTAAAAGCCTCTCGCTTGCATTCCTCTCACAAGATTTTTAAACGAAAAATTTTAAACTTCAAGTAAATTATTTAAAATTTTGTACTTTTATTCACTCAAACGTGACTTTCCCATTCGTAATTATTATGCTTTATATGAGTCTATTAGCTCCTGAGATTATTTATTATAAACCACATACGCATTTCGGTCACGTATCACTATGACAAGTCGAGTTTGCGTTTGTTTCCTTTTTTCTTCTTTTTTTTTGCTTGAAAAACAAATAGTTTTTTTTCCACACATACTATGGATATGTTAGAAAAAATTCAGAGACATGGAATAAAGATTAATTTTTTTTGTGTAAAATTATATAATGGGTAAGAAAAATGTACTTTTCGACTACGTGTCATAGTTAGGTGTAAACACAACCTGACGATGTACTTCACTTGGCTAATAAGTAGTTTCGATTCAATAAGTTATTGAGGCCAAAGTGTATGATTTAGATCTGATGGATTATTAATGCCCATCTCCGAGAGACCAGAAGACTCGGTCATTCAGTACGTTTCCGATCTACAAATGCGATCAAGCACAAATTTGATTGACACGACTTTCTTCGTTCAACTTAATCTCTCTTGAGTTCACAATCAGCTCTTGCCAGTGATTCTCTAATTAATATATTTTATAATGCAAGTGATCCTGTCCTTCTTCTTCTTCAATTCTTTGATGAAGAACACTGTTCGCATTGGGATCTTTGTCAACTCGAAAACAGTTGGGAGTCAGACGGAGTCAACTCAAGCGAATAAAATGAACATTCCTGCTCTTAGTAGTTTAGTTCCGTCAATTTGATGATTGCCATAAGATGTCGCATTGTTCTGGTGAAAGTGTAAATCAGCCAAAAGATTACGATAACACACACACTCGTGTTATTTTTATACCGATTGTAATGTACAAGGCAGCTTTTTCTTTCTGGACGATTTTTACTTTCCTTGCTATTCAATAAGCGTTAAACTCGACTGGATGGTGTCCTTCTAGGGTTTTCTGTTACTATTAAAAATTTCGTTTCGTTGTGCACTTTTTTTATACTTTACACTACCGATAGTACAATGGCATATTAACTTTATTGCGAATATATATAACAGCCAGAGGGGCTTGAGATAGATCCACACTTTACTACATCATTCGACGCTGGTCTGTCCGTCTGTCCATTTTGTTTTTCTGTGTTCAACCTGCAGGTCGCAACTTTTAAGACGTTTTCTGGAAATTTGGAACACAGACGTATTTTGGCACAAGGACGAACGCTATTAAGAATGGTCCGGAATGGTAACTTTATTAAGCAAAGAAGTGTAGGATATTTAATGGTGAACCGCACTATAAAATCGACTATAACTTTTTTTTAATTCTTTCTCATTAATATAAATAATTTCATTAAGTTTTATCGGACTGTTTTACTAAAAAAAAAAAAAAATTACTCTATCAAATGTTTTAAAAATAATAAATATTAGTACTTTATCTAATTTCACTTATGATAATTGCTTTCATCAAATTTTGATATAATTTAGTCTCATCACAGTCTTAGTTGAATTCAAATCAAATATCTTTCTTACTTTCTCTCTTCCCCTCTCTTGTTCTTCAAGTCTCTTGCCGTCCATTGATGCATATAATGAATAACTATTAACATAATAAACAAGGAAATATAACATGAAGTAGCTATTAGATGTATTGAATGAATGCCAAAAGCAGAATTAACCAGAGCTTTAACAAGTCATTCATTTTCATTAGATGTCTTACCTTTGGGAACTGCTAGATATACAAAAATATATTCTGTTGCTCCCTAATCATAACAATACTATATACTATTATAGAAGGCAACAATAGAAAAGGACTTTAAGCAAAGCGATAAGTAAAGGATAAGTAAAGGATGTTTTGAGCAACTTGTAGACTAAATTAAATAATTAAATGAAATGAAATCAATTTTTTGACTTAAGTGAACTTTCCATGACTAGTAAAAAAGTCGTACAAACTAAAACAAAAAAAAAATAGTAATAAAAAAGTTTCTATATTATAGTGAATATCTGCCATTTTCCATAAATAACAAAACTCTTCATTCTATGTGAAAAATGGGTCCGTTAGTAGGAAGAAAAATTTGTAAAACTTTTAAAAATTTTTTTATTTCTATGTGCTCTGCGTTCGTAAATAAATTTTTTTATGCTAATCATAATTAAAGAAGATCTTGGTACGTATATGTATGTGTTTGTTAGTTTTTTGCATTTGTTTTTAGAGCTTTGAAAATGACATCAACATACAAATAAGTAAGCGGAAGGATAATGTTCGAAGACCATACGTTGTAAACGTTCTAAAACCATTTAGTTAACTTAAGCTGTAAGCTTTTGCTTACAATACGTAAAAAAAAAAAAAAAATGTGGAAAATGAACAGGACACAACGAGCATGAAGTATATTTTTTCTAAAGTCTTAGCAAAGCCTTAAGCTAATGGAGAGGCCAATACGAGCAATTAAGTTTCACTTACCACAACTAAACAACTAAAGAAGAATTTCATCTAACAATGGTGCGGTACACGTGAACATTTCTTACTCCCACACAGTTTATGAGAATTCAGATTCCCGGGAACAAAAATAACGTATTTTACGCGATTTTTATTCATTTGTACACGACTACTTTCGAAGCCCTTTATAGAAGTATGGTTCAAAACATTTTGAATTGATTTATTGAAAATAGTTTTTTTTACACGAATTTTATTCAAATGTACGCGACTACTCGAAAGTCTCAATTTCTCAATTCCCAATTATTCGCAATTATATTATATCAAAAATAAAATTTTATACGTAATTATTATTCATTTTTACTCATATTAATTATTTTGAACTGGTTCATCGAAAATAGTTTTTTTTTTTGCACGTTATATAACAAAAATAAAATGTTTTACACAATTATTATCCAGTTTTACTCAGATTAAATCAAAGCCTCCAGTGAGAGTATGAGTACATACACGTTTTTCGAATTGGTTTATTAAAATTAGACCTTTTTTACACGATTTTTATAAAACCTCATCTTCTCAATTCCCAGTACTTATATGACAAATAAAATTTTGTACCCAATTATTATTCAGTTTTACTCAGATTAAACTAAAACCTCCTGTCAGACTATGATTCCACACTTTCTTTCAGTCGGTTTATCAAAATGAGATTTTTTTACAAGATTATCATTCAAATTTCGTTTTCTTACCACTTAATTATTGTATTGAAAATAAAATTGTTTAAGCGATTATTATTCAGTTTGTTTTAAATTGGTTTATCAAAATAGAACTTTTTTTACACGATCTCTATTCGTGCTATTCACGCTATAAGTCTTAAAAGTTAATTGTGATATTCTGCAAATTGTTGTTAATCTTTCCGACAATCGCGTCATGAATGTGTAGTTGATTTTACCATTATTTGAAATTTGATATTTTAGAAAATAGTCTTGTTTTTATGCAATCCCACATCTCCAAATGTGGGATTTTCGTAACAATACTGCAGGAATTCTACGTTTGTTTTTTTTTTTTTTCTGCTTTTTCAAGGGACGACGGATTTTGCAAAATTATGAAGCTTTCAGAACAAGTTCATACATTCTAAATTCATCTCTTGAGGAAAGCAAGAAATTCCTTACACCGGAAACCCTTCAATTAGGAAATTTTTAATGCTTACTAAAGGCTACAAAAGAAACTTTCAGTCCTTTCATGGAAGACTAAAGTACTTATGTGTCTCACCCATTTTAACTTTGATTCTTTTTTATACCTTACACCACCTTGGTACAAGTTATATTAAGTATATGCGGACGTTTGTAACACCCAGAAGGACGTCAGACAGACTCACTTTTTATATACCTATAAAACAAGTAGCAGTACATCTGTCTGCATGTCGCATTGTCCCTTTGTCCATGTATTTGTGTTCGACCCACAGATCCCAATTTTTTAGATATCTCGATGAAATTTGTACGCTGACGCCTTTTTACCCAAGAACCAACGCTATTGAAAATGTGGATTGGTGCACTTTTCCGACTCCTCATAAAATGATTTGATTGTTAATGCTTTATGATGAAAATTTATTGATGATAGTAAGTTGACATAAAAATTATATGGACCAAATTTGAACCACAAGGGTCTGTCTCTTGGACCCCGCTCCATATAAGGTTTCCTAAGAATACTAAGCCCTTCATCAAAACATATAATTTTTAATATTCTATGATGACAATCGGTCCATAGTAGCAATTTAATAATAAAAAAAAATGAGTGCTAGGGAAATTGGATCACATAGGTGTAAGTTTTAGTTCCTAACATATCTAGGGATTATCATGGAAAGTGAGCCCTTATATGGAGAGAAGGAGTAGTTTTTTACGGACGAGCACTGAAAAATAATAAAATTTTTGGGATCATGTCATGTGGTATACCAAGTATCCTCTAATATGACGACTTTTATGAAAACTATGGCTTTGCTGGAAAATATTATGTAATTTTTAGTGTATTGAACGAATAAGTATACTCGACGAAGCGATGTAGGGTACCTAATGGTGGGCCTTGCCCGACTATAATTTCCTTACTGGTGTTTCTGTTCAAATTTTTCACTACAAAGTAAAATGAGTTTTAATACCAACTATGGCATTAAGGACATAAGGTTTTGTAACCAAGACGTATACGAGGGGAAATATTCTTAATTTCCTGCAATAATTCACTGCTTACTTTAGTATTTTATTAAAATCCGGAGAATAAAGTTTCAAAACCACATGAAATTATTATATTTTCACTTTCAGAAGCAGATCTCAACTGTAAACGTTTATGTGAAATCACAGCTGGCAATAACGAGTATAATAGTTTCTCGCTCTTTCTCTCTCTCTCTCTCTGCCTTTCTGTTTCTCTTTAACTAAATAAAGAAAAAGCTTCTGCATTGCCTTGTGTATAAACATTTCCAACCAATCTCCCTAATCCATGCGACGCACGCAAAAAAAAAAAAAAAACGTATAACACACACATTCTGTACACTTCAAAACAAGCATCATTTTTGATAAAAATCTGACCAATTCTACATATTCACCGCGATACGAGAAAGTGAACTTGTCTTCTCGTTTCATTTGTAACCGTCAAATATGTTCACCAAAAACTTCATGAGGTCTTTATGTACTAAGCGGGTTTGTGAAGTGTATGACGCACTCATGCCATGTTTAGTGCATAGATTTGACATAAATGGGTAGTTTTGTTAGTGTTGGTGGTGTTGTTGTTGTTCACTAGTGAAAAAGTGTGTTTACATAGTATTGTTTTACTGTTTCAATATTTTTTAAATTTTGTACCAAATAAAAAGCATTCGGGGATAGTATTCTTTTTTCTTGTTCCCCATTGAAAAACACTTCTGCTGTCTACACAATGCTTTTAGAATTTCATAAGCGGCGACTACTATGTTGTGATGGAATCGAATATTGAAATATGGAAAGAAGTGAAAGCATTCGGAAAGCAATTAAGCGGTAGTTAACAATCTGTTTGCCATCATCTACAAAAGATAGGACGGATGCAGCAAGCCGGCAGATGGGTACCGCGTAAGTTGAAGGAAACCGCAAAAACGTATGTGAAATTTGGCCCGAATTATACAAAACAAAGTAGTTTTTGCGTTATTCCTGGCAGTGAAAAGTGGATTTCTTGTGCAAAAAAAACACAAATAGACTTAGGTCGTCCAGCCAAAACGATCCGAAGACCCAATCTTTCGTTAGACAGACGTTACTAATGGTGAGCTAAAAGGCTATGGTCTCTTATGAGCTTTTAAAACCTGGCGAAACTTTTAATACCGAACCCTACCAGCAACTATCGAGCGATCTTTATCGCTTACTCGTTCGAGAAAGGACCAGAAGGTAAACAAAAGTCACATGAAGTCATTTTTTTCCACGACTATGACCAATCGCAAAAATCAAGCGTTCTATGCGGCCTACTCACCAGAACTGGCTCCCTTCAATTATCATTTACTTGCAACGAAGGATCGCTCACATGTTAAACAGCGCTTTAATTCGTACTAAAAAAATGGATCGAAAAATGGTTCGCAGCGAGACAGACATACAAGTTTACTGGACATGTTCTGTTTGTCTGTCCTTTTGTCTATCTAACTATCTGGCCCGTCTTGAACTGAGCCAAACATCTTCCGCTTTAATGTTTGCTTAAAAAGTCGAGTTCAAGGAATTCATAAAAATTTTATAAAATATTTAGGAATTCATGCCTCTTTGCTGAAGATGGCTCAACTTTGAAAGACTTCATTGAGGATGGGTATCCGAGATTCGATCTAAAAGCAAAGAAAACTTTGGGATCTTTTTTTTTTTTTGGTTTTTTTGTAAAATCCTGACCACAACGCAGTAAGTGTTTTACAAATAAAAAAACTTTAAGTAAAACCACTCATTCACTCTTGTTTTTCACGCACAGTTAGTACCGCAGAAGTGTATGGTCGATGTATATAAAAGCGTATCGTAGCGAAGTGAATTTTTTTAAAAGTTTGTTTTCTTTTTTTGTTCTTTTGCGTAAAGAAAAACTCTGCACGACCATCTGTTTCGAGTGTATTATGGTATAATAAAGGCAGCAAGAAATAAATGAGTACACTACGCATCTGTGCTTAAAGGACGTTTTTACGCATCGTTTCTTTTTATTCCATTAAATTTTTGCCAGAACAACAACAAACAACATATTGAGAAAAGTATTGAAATGAATTCTTTTCTAGGCTCGCAAAAAAATAAAAACACGGAATACATAATTTCAGTTTGTAAATGAAACTAGAAGAAGACAGAGAAGCAAACAACAAGATTGAAACGAACTGATTGAAAATGCACTCGATTTAACAAAAATTATTATATTTTTCGCCGTTTCATGGTTAGTTGCTTTGATTGAAAACTGCTCGCGCTGAAAAGTACTCTCAACTATTAACTGCAACAGGGTTCAACTAATTACCAACGAGGACGGATAAAGTGTTAGCTTAAGCAGTGTTCAAGTGCTTAATAATATTCAACTTTTTGACAGAAGCACTCACACCCAAGTCACTCAAGTCATAGTTCGCCTTATATTGCTTTCCTAACCTGCAAATAGGATCATCGTTGCCATAGTTCGTTTTGTAGCGATTTATGTCAAGTATTCGAAGTTATGTTGACGCTCGTTGTGGAACATTTCGGTTTAAGTATTCGGACTCGGATATGGCATTCAGAGGCTTATGAATGAAAGATACGTGTAGCATCATTCGTCTAGTTTCCGAAGTGAATAACCTTTTTCCCGCCAAACGACGTTTATATGGTGGAAGACGATTGCTGGTATTCTACGGTAATGCAAGTGGAACAATAGGACAATAGTCCGCTTATGCGGACTTAATAACCTATCATATTATGGATACCAGATAGGTTGTAATATTTTCGTAGAAAAGTTTCCATTTCGTATGCGTTTTTATACATATTGCAGGCAATTGATAAGTTAATCGCTTTCCATTAAAACTTTCCACGTTTACTGGGTATGTGAAAATGCTATTTTCAAAGGATTTCTGTCGAGAAGTATTAAAAAGGGGAAGTTTTTTCGCATAATAACTTCTTCAAAGAATCCTTGAATGCCCTTAATTTTATCAAAATATCTCGAATTTTGTAAACTACAGACTGAATGTAATGACTACATGGACAGACAGGAAACGGTGATAACACCGACTTCAAATAAGGAAAGCAGTTATTGTATTTTTACCATAAGTGATATAGTATAAAAAAAATCCAACTTCACCTTCCCCTACCCTTCAAGTAATGTTTTCAGTGCTTCCATCGCCAAGAAATGCCATTCAAAAATTGCCATATCGAGCATTTGTTTTAGTTGGGGATTTACTTATGTACTCTTACATGTGGAAAGACGACAGATAGACTGACGAGCCACTTGATATAGACCTACTTTTTATTATACCAATCGAAACACAGAAGGCGAATGTGAATTCGTCGATATAAGAAAAGCTAAGTCTACCGCAAAGTTCTTCTAAGGATTGCATACATACGCATAAACTTGGTACATCTTTACCATAATTGGGTATAGCATTTGAAAAAAGGTAGCTTTATCATCTACTGCTCTTCAAGGAGTACTAATCACCAATTAATTATTTCTATCGCCGAGATATATGCATCAAAGACGCCACATCGAGCATTTCTTTTAATTGAAGACGCACTTCATCATCGTTTTTCTCGTTTCAGACAGCTGCTACTTGGTGCATATGTTCTCATATATGGATGCACATCAAACGGACAGACAGACAGACAGACAGACAGAAGAGCTCAGAAGCATTTGAGATAGGCCTTCTTTGTATTAAACCGAACGAAACGATCGATACAGATCGATATAAGAAAAGTTGAGTT
Organism: Glossina morsitans morsitans; assembly: GCA_001077435.1. Lineage (NCBI taxonomy): Eukaryota > Metazoa > Arthropoda > Insecta > Diptera > Glossinidae > Glossina > Glossina morsitans. The sequence continues at coordinate 53,381 of CCAG010021879.1, read as the reverse complement.
CTCTTACTCTTGTAATCTCTTTGTGTTTGTGTTTTTCGGCACGAAGTACCCATTAAAAAGGACATATCGCACATTTCCATATTTACTTCTGTAAGAAATCAAATATTCGATATCTTACGTTTTGCCTTGCACGTATATATTTTAACCTTGCTATTCTTAGGTAACCTAGCTATTCTTAGGTAGCCTAGTCTTAGGTAAAAAAATATTTCCTTTGTTTTTGAATTATCGTTAACATGAATATTGTTACCACGATTTGAAATTTTTTTTTTTTTTTTGGTTCTTTGCGAGATTTCCTAGTTAGTTAAGTTCGCTTCACATTTACATAATGTAGTAGTTGTAGTTAAAAACTTCCTAATAACTAATTTTAGATAATTTTCATAACAAAATAGCGGAAACAATTTCAATTAAGTCATATCTTCCATCTGTTCGCCACAATCATCAAGAGAGAGAGAGAGAGAGAGAGAGAGAGAGCGCGAGAGAGACAGGATTGATTATTAATTCGTTTTCTTCTATCTTTTAATTTATGCATTCCATCGAAAATTGGAATTATATAGCGATTTTATAAATACAACAAAACGATTTCAATAGCTTTCGAAAAATTCACATCATTGCTAAAGGGGCAAACACAAAAAAAAAAGTGTGAAAACCTCAACATGAATGATACGAAAGACAACAAATGCTTTAATATACGCACGTGCTTTCGTATAATTTGAAAATCGTTTGTGAAGTATTTTCAAATCTGTTATCAACCCGCAGCAAATCAATGCGAATCCATTCAAATGTTTAAACATAAGCAATAACATTTTATCCATCAATCAATGTCTGTTGTTACTCTACCAACTTATACATGTGTTAAATGCGTTTTTTCATGTTTTGCGTGCGTGATGCCTCTCAACTCGTTTGCGAAGGCTTAGTAATTGCCATTTAATGAAAATGAAAATTTTCGAATTATATGCAAAATCATTTTAAAACCAAATCTAGCGAATTTTCATAGGTACACGATTTTCAAAAATTCATTAAAAGAAACCCAAAGATAATTTGGAAGCCTTTGAAGACTTATCAGAGATCATTATAACAAATCAATTAAAATTTCAATCAAATTCATATCGTCTTCCTAGTCTTTAATTGTAATCTTCATAAACGCACTACTTCCCGGAAAAATGATAGGAAAAATTTACCCTTTTTTTCATCCTACAACACTTGTCATAGAAAGGTATGCTAAGTTTGTTCGGATGTATATAAGACCTAGAGGGACTTGAGAGAGACGTTGCTTATATTATAACAGTCGATTCATAATCAATTTCTCAATCAATCGCTTAAAGCTTATCCGTCCGGCTATCCGTCTTTTTTTTTATCGTATTCAACCTACAGTTCGCAATTTTTAGGGAATATTTTGATGAAATTTAGTAAGCTGACATGTTTTCACTCAAGAACGAACAACACCGAAAATGGGTCGATTCGGACCACATTTTCCACCATTTGCAATGTAAGTCATTATATGGATAAATGTTTTCAACGAAGTGATGTAAGGCCCGTTGGCCCGTTATCCCTCTATTGTGTTTTCACTTGCAGTATTTTACAGTATTTAGCGAGAAATTAAAAATGAAATCTTTCAAGTCGAAGATAACTTCCAAGATGCTCACTCATTTGATTTAGAATAAAGGTAACCTTACGCTTATCGTATCATTAGCATAAATTCTTTTAGTCTTCGAATTATTATAAATTCTGGTGTATATAAGTCCTGCAGAATATTTCCATTAGATCTGGACTGCCATTGTAGAACAAGACGCGAATACTGTCGTTATTTATATTTAAGGTGAGCGAACTGTAATTTGGAAATTATGTTGTTCCTAGATTTATATTGTGTGCGTGTGACTTATGTTTCATTAATCCGTTTCTATAACTAAAGACATTAGATGTAAAAATAAGTTCTCGATTCGGTTATAGTTGCTTACAAGTTATCGTCGAGTGTGTACCATAAATCGCCAAAAAAGTGCAAGTGAAGTACGTGCAGTGATTAAATGGACTTGCGGTAAAAATGTGTTTATTCTACACAGAAAAACGCATATGGAACTCCGCGAAAGATATTGGATGAAGAAGAATTCAAAATTTACAAAATGAAAAACGAACGCAAACTCTGACAGAACTTGCGGTACAATCAGACATAAGCCAAAAAGCAATGGGAAATATACAGACTGAAAGAAAACGGACTACTTATCAGTTAAGCGAAGAGAACAAAAATCGAAGAGTTGATAACTGTCTACATTTTCTAAGTCGCTGTAAGAGAAAGTATTAAGAAATTATTGTAGTCATGGATCATGTTCCACAATCGTAAGCAACGAAAACATGGGTTGATCCAGCACAACTATCTATATCCCTTAAAATGCTGAATATTCCTATCCAAAAATTGTTGCCGTCCATTTAAAAAGAAATTAATCATATACTACGAAGTTCTAAAACCTACTGACCAATATTAAGTGTAAGTAATCAAACTAAGTGACGCGCTTGAGGAAAAAAGGATTATTTACGGGGATAGGAACTCGAATAGTGATTGTGCTTTATGACAACGCTCGTCTGTCTCCAGCAACTCCAAGAAAGTGGCCATCAACTTGTACTGAGCTTACTGCTTATTCTCCAGTCTCGGCTTCTTCTGATTACCATGAGTGGGCCACAGCACACCGTTAACGTGCACAACCCTACATTTATTCATAAAACGACTTTTCAAAATAAGGATCCGAACCATTTTCAGCAATAGTTGTCCTTGGGGCTTAGAATGGGGACAAAAAAACAAAATGGGCGGACGGACGGACGGACAAAGCCAGAATAACTATCGAAATCGTTCCGGTATAATAAAAGATGACTGTTGTGTACGACAGAACAAACTTAATATACCCTTATACCATAAATGCTGTACGATGTAATAAGCGAAATAAACATACTTTGACTCCTTGATAATTACTGCTAAGCTTTGATATATAATTTCCATTAAATTTTATTCACTTTGTCTTTAGGTTTTAGTGATTTAGTTACTAAGTGCTCTCATATTACGCAATGCAAGATGAATGAAAATTAATGGGCTTAACTTTCTGTTCTTCAAATTTCTCTTAATAATGCTAAGATAATAAGCATAAAATATCATAAATTATATTAAGCGATTAATTTATTAAATTTATTAGGTAGAGAAAGAAAACTTTTTCTTAACATTCTTCAAAGAAATAATAATTTTTAATATTTCAAATGACAATAAACGAGACGAGACTGAAAGCCTTTAATACCCGAAAAGTGTTTAGAAGCGAATGAAAGGGTAATTGTATGAAAAAGAACTTCAATGATTTTCCCCTTAACTCAAAAGAAAATGTCACAAATCGAACAATTATGAAAAAGAAAAAAAGAAGCAAAAATGACAAACACTTGTCAACAAAGGTTTCTGCTAATCTTGAAAAGTATTTCAACTTTCAGTTAAAGTTTTTTTTTTTTTCTTTATAGCTAAGTTTACTTTGTATAAACTCTATAGAAACACAAGCTGTCAGAGAAAAGTTTTTTTTCTTTTTTTTCTATTCAATTCTCTTTTATAATAAACCAAAGCACTTGAAATTTATTTAATTTTCCTTTTCATCTTTTTTTTTATTTAATTTTTAAAAAAGTTTATAACTTAGTTTGACATCTTTGAGAACAATATACAATAGGCATTGGTGTTTATAGAGATATATATATATAAAGATACCTAACCTTAGGGTAAACTAGACCTACGCTGTTGCGTATTTTGATATAAAAAGAGAGGAAACGAGAGTTTTCCTATATGTAATTAAATTTTATTTAAAGTAAAAATTTTTCTGTTTGAGTGAAATTTAAGTAACTTTTTCGATAATGAACCTGGACCTGCAAAATCTGGCGCCATAGCTTTCAATCATAGCCAGCAATAAAATCTTACTTTGATTTACTTGCATGCTTTTGTAGTTGCATTACAATCGAAATGACAAATTTAATACATTATTTTTTTTATATATAAAAGAAAGTGTATATTGCGTAAGCCACACAAACATATTCTCTCTCTGCCTCGCTCGGTCACAATTCACTTCGAATGTCACAAACAAATGTAATCGAGCATAACGCATTTTGGATAAATTCAAAAAAAAAAAATATGCTATAAATTCTTTTATAAGATACGTGCTTACAGTGAAACCTTTCAACAATAAACGATTTTTCAAAAGCCTACAAATTTTTGTTCATCGTTTTCCTATAACTCTAATATTTTTAGGTTTATAATCAGATACTCCCCAAAGTATACACTAAAAAATTTCTTAAAAATTTCCCAAAAAAAAGAGGATTTCAAAAAATTTTTTAGAAAGAAGCGAAAATCACTCAAAAAGAAAGAAAAAAAGTGCGATCACCTACATCCAGTAATGGATAAAAGAAATAAAAGTTTGCGTGGATGTATGCAGCACCCAAAAGGACTTGACATAGACCCACAATTTACTATACCGGTCGATTAGAATCACTTTCTGAAACGATTTAAGTTTGTCTGTCCGTCAGTCTATCCCGTATTCTTGCGTTCAATCCTACAAGTTCTTAGATATTTTGATGAATTTTGATATACCGACGTGTTTTGACCCCACGGCGAAACCTATTATAAATGGTTAGAATCGAACCACTTGTTCAATACAACAATCTATTTTTACTTTAATAATCAATTTTTAGTGTTCATTTACTATATTGGAGTAAAAAGAAATGTTTTTGACGTCTCTATCTTTCTTTCTCTCTCTCTCTCTCTCTCTCTCTCTTTCTCTTTCTCTCTCTCTGTCTCTCTCCCTCCCTCTCTATCTATCTTTCCCTATCTCTCTCTATTTATCTATCTCTTTCTCTCTATATCTATCTATCTATCTACCTTTTCTTTCCCCTCTCTATTTGTCTTCCTTTCTTTCTCTCGATCTCTCTCTCTCTCTCTCTCTCTTATATAAACTCAGGTTTGCCAGGCTATGCTTTCGGCTATAATTGCCTCTGAAGCTCAATGCGAACATCTGCATGGGAACCAATAGACTTTTCTTGTAGTCAATATTTTTTGGGAATTTTTTTCCTCTTATTTAACCGGTAATTAAAATTTGTTTTTAAAACAAGTTTTCGTAAGTGAAACAACGATCTATACGACAACGATATAGGTATAACGATAATAGGTATCATTGAAAATTTCTTAAACTTCATTTTTTTATTTCAAAAACTCTTATAGTAAATCGATGGTGAAAAGGCTTTATTGTAAGTGTGCATGCAATAGACGCTTTTATCGAATGAATTGTATCACATCAAGTGCAATTTACTGTCGTACGGCAATAAAAGCATGTGTAGCATAACTTGATGTCAAAATATTTTCTAGTAATTCTTTTTGATGTTTTAGTTAAAATTTTTTGTCGAATGAAATTCTTCTCTAAAATGTTGAGAAGCAGTTCAACTTTCTAATGCAGTATCATATACTGTTTATGCAATCATTTGAATTCATTTCCTAATAGTTCGATACATCCACCGGTATGGAAGGAAGGATTTAACCCTGCGCTCGCCTTGCATCAATTATTTTTAGAAGTATGAAGGATAGGAGAACTTTTTTACTTTTAATTTGAAACAAAGGCTTATATTTCATCAATTACGTGAATGAATTTGGTTTTAAGGCAATCATTATTAACATAACTCCAAAGGAAAAATTCCGATCTGGCATCATCTTGTCGGTCAGCTCAATTAGACATTTGTGAAGATTACACGATCGTTGAATTTCTTTCTCAAAAAATTGACCGTGTCACGAAGTGTATGGCATTTTGCACCACCCTATTGAAATGATATATCGTTCAAGTCCAAATCATCGGCCGCAAAAAGTCAATAATCATGTTAGTGTAGAGTTCTCATTCTCAGAGCAAAACCTGCACCTGAGAATTAAGTTTTGTACACGTAAAGGTGAGGACATTTTCCTTGAATCAAGCATTAGCCCCATCCCACAGGCAGGTACCGAAACGTAGTCCAAATAGATCCATTATTTTTATAATAAATTTTAAGAATTCCTAGACCCTGCGCAGTTCTTTTTTAGTAATAACACGCGGACCCAAAGAATAAATTTCCCCTTTATTGACGATAGTAATAGAAAGACGAATTCGAGAACAATTTGTTTCACTTTAGGGTTTTAAGGTCTTTATAATGATTTCAGTAGTCAGGCTTATTGAAATCGATTCTGCTATCCAAGCTAATCAAAGCAAGTAAACACACTGTAGGGGGGCACGGACCACTATTAAATACCTTGCACCACCTCGCTTAATGTAGTTATGCAACAAACCATTTTTTAAAATACATTGTTATATGGAATGGAATCGAAAAAGGGATCCGCTCCTAAGCATTTTTAATAGCGTTCGTCCTTGGGCCGATCCTAAGCATTTGCAATAGCCTTGGTCTTTGGACAAAAAACACGTCGGTGTACCAAATTTCATCGGCATACCTATAGAGTGAACACAACAATACAAGACGGACAGATAGACAGACAAGCTTAGTTCGAATCAAAAACTGTTTCTAAAAGTAAGTCTATCTCAAGTCTTTCTGGGTGTTATATACACAAATATTGTATGGTATACATATATATGTCTTATGAAATCTACGATGCACATTATAGTGCAAATGTTTATATGGTATTTATAACACTCATCGTTTATATTCCTTGCTTTTCGTAAGGATTTATTTCTTATAAAGGGATTAGAAAACTCGTACGACTAGCGATTATGAAAAGTTTCGGTCTAAGCTTACGAATCTAGACAGTATTTGCATATTTTTACTTGAAGTTTGTCATAAACATATTTTCACATGATTAAGTTTCTACAATATTTTCAATTTCGTTGTAATGCCACTTGACGTCTTCTGCTTTTTTTTTTTTTTTTTTTGCTTACATTTCCACATGATATTTTAGAATAAGAGGAAAAAAAACACAAATTTGTGAAAAATATAAAAATAATTCAAATCAATGTTCATATAAATGCCCAAAGCGGTAAAAGTTTAATGGATGGAAATAGAACTGAGGTTATACTTGTGATAAAACGAATTATACGATGCCCACCAAACAAGATAAAAAAAATTATCTAAATATCATTTGAATTATATATTACAAGAACTCTTGCATTCATAAAAGGCGTGGCAACTAACTCTATTGACACAATATTCTCTAAAGAACTTATGACCGAAAATCGTACTTTAACGCATCACTCAATAAGGTCGTAGCATGATATGTAGATGTCGGCACCATTGACAAATCCATATGATTATTAGACAGTTAGATCCTTTAAGTAAAATTTGCCAAAATTTCATGACATACCGATCATTAGTTTACAAGTTATAGTTGACTTAGTGGCACTACTTTTCTAATTGTCAAAGCAAACGAAAAACCTGAACTTTGTTGCCTTTTGATGAAAAAAAATACCTTTGCAATCAACATTGATTTAAAAGATTTTATGAAAAGCCTCCGTCCTCGAAACTCCTTGTCAACACAATTTCGAAAAATTTATAGGTGGTCTGCTAATTTTAAACAAAGTTGCATAGACAGCCGTGCGATTAAACACTCTGGCCGCCCAGAGTGCCAGTTGCATGAAACAACTAACACCTTAATGATATCAGAAGACAGTGTGCATACTATTTTGCATGAACATTTGTCCATGAGAAAAGTCTGCCCAAAGTGCTTGGTGTATTTGCTAACGTATTGATAATCAAAAAACACTGTTTAGAGTTGCTTAGCTGAAGCAAGAAGGGTTTCCTCACGCGGTATGGAACCAATTGATATCGAACCTCATACAAATGCTTGTCAGAGAGAGTTATGGCTCCAATGAAGAAATGAACGCCGAAACAGAAGCGTATTTTAAAAGTTTAGACAAATCGATTTAGAAGAAAGGTATAGAAATGTTAGAGCTGCGTCGGACTGAGGTGATACCACCTTTCAAGAATGATATCTTGATAATTACAGTCCAATGTTCTCTTAAAAGTTGTTGTTTGATTAGTGATAGATACTACGTTGCTTATTGACTGAAGTGTTAAGTCAAACTTTTATGTGAAAACTAAACAATAAGACCGATCGAGACGGACGAGTAGGTGAGCTGAACTAAAATAAACAGGAATGTCTCACTAATTGAGCGTTGACTTAATGTAAGACGGTTTCCATTATTTTAAATTTATTTTTTAGTGCTTTACAAACATATTATATAAATTAATATGCCGACATATTGTGTTGCTGTTGGTGCAAACTGGGAAAAATAAATTGTTACAAATTATATCAAATGTATTGAAATTGCTCCAAATTACCATAAATAGATTAGGCATATAGACAACTGCATAAAAGTTTTTTTTTTTTTTCTTTTGCTAGCATATACTGATGTGTGTGTGTAAGTCAACGGAGAAGTATGCAAATTGTTTTATAAAAACAGTTTTTAGTTTATTATGATATTTTTGAAGTTCTTTTGATCGGATTTTTGTATTTAATATTTATTACAAATAAATTACTTTAAAAAAAATATTTTCTAAATAAGCGATTATTTTATTGATTACAGAAGTGGAAAATCAATTTTCCCCAAAATTACTCTTTTACGGCTATACATAAAACCTCAAGATACGTAAAAGCTTAAGATTTTATTAGGCAAGGAATATGTCTGTACCCTACACCGTTTGTGATACAAGGATATATTAAGCTTTTGCGGATGGTATACAACAGGCAGAAGGACTTGACATATTCCTCACTTTTATTAACCCGATCGATTTGGAATCACTTTCTGAATTGAGCTAAGTTTACCTGCCCGCTTGTCCTTCCATTAAACTATAGGTCGGAATTTTTGAGACATTTTAATGAAATTTGATATACCGACCCAGTGTTCACATCGGCCCACTTTCTCGACCACTTCCCATATAACGACTTTTCAAGGCGTTATGTGGATAACTCTATTAAGGGAACTGGCGTAAGGTATTTGTTTATTTATTTTTTTAAATTATTTATTTATTTTTAAATTTAGCAAATATAAAGCCATAAGTCAATATACATAATTACATTAGTAATGCGTGCATAGAAAGTATTATACCCATCGCACAGGGGTATTCACCTTTTCAAAGCGTTTGGAAACACCAAAAGAAAATATCAGAGACACTTGATCATAATAAAATTCCGAATTTATTTAAGCATGTCCGTCCGAAATAGCATGGGTGTAAAGTTTTGCTATGTATATGGCGGGATCTGCCAAGTGTAGGGTATTACGAGCTGGTAAAACCGAATTAAACCGATGTCCAGTGAAAAAAATTAAAGAAAGTATTGTTGCAAAAAGTGTCCCGCAATAGTGGTTAACAGAAACAAAGTCATCCTGTTGCAAGACAACGATCGGCCACACGTTCCAAGAGTTGTGAAGGATATACTATTGCAGCTCGAATGCGAAGTTTTCCCACACCCAACATACGTCTATATAGCGTCTTCTGATTACCACTTGTTCAGACCGATGCAGCATAGTTTGACTGCTACGCCGTTTAGAATTGCTGAAGTCATGCGAAAATAGGACGATGATTGGATTGTTGCACAAGTAATGTCATTCTTTCGACACGATATCACCATGTTACAGTTTTAGAGAATGATGGAAAATATTTTGATATTTTACAAATTTTTTCAGTAATTGCTTTTTTAAATGAAAAAATGATTAAAATACATGCAAGCCCCTAATATATAAGAAAAGTTAACAATAAGTAAAAATAACCTAAGCTACACTAAATACGTATAGTGCAGTTACGATTTTGTGTGGGAGCAAAACGAACTTGTGACTTTGGTTGTCATAATCCGCACAGTTCTACAAAATTCTATTTGAAAAATTGAATTTTTCGGTTGTTTACAATTTTTTCACCCTCACAAGCATTTTTTTTCTTTTTTACATCACTCTCGATTATTTATGAGATAACTTAAGCCAAGGAAAAGAAAAAAAAAATTGATTTAGTGGAAATTTCACAGAGGTTTACCCTCTTAGCGTAAGTTAATAAAATCGCTTAAGTTATTTCAGTAAAGTATTTACAGATATGTTAACAATATTTTAGATCATGCATGTTAGGAAACAAGATTATTATGTCGGCATACTTGGTTAAATCCAAGTCATTTCTATTTAGAATGAAATGAAACGAAGGGAACGGAACGAAGATTGTAATTCGTACTGTAGGACATAGAGCAAAACTATGACTTATTCATTCGAGAGTATGATCTTTAAGTTACGTGCAACTGCAAAAACTATCACATTTCTTCGAGCATTGCATAGATATAGTTTTACGCCAAAATCCTTGCAACTGACGAACACTCGTTGAGCTACACTATCGAAAGCCTAAACACCCATGATAAAGAGTAAGGGGGCCAATAACATCCCATCTAAGGGGGCCAGCTAGACATGACAGGTGGTTTACTCCAAAAAAATGAAACTGAGTCCAAAAATGGGCGTAATATGCCAAAAGCCGTGATGTCTTGACTTTATAGTATGAAGGAATTCTGGTTCATATAGACAACTCATGAGTTCAAATATCAACGTGGTACGGTTTACTTTGGTCGTAGTTACAGTTAGTGGTCAGTCGGGAAAGGGATAATATTTATTAATTGGACACGCACCTACTAGGCTGCAGCCGCTTTCCTATCTGGTTCTCTTTCCTTACTCCTTTATGATCGTAAATGTGTTGCTCGAATAGGGGGCATTCGCTGATTGGTCACATTAAAAAAAAAAAAGTTGCTCACTGAATGTTGCCGCCGCAGACCGGGATATTTTACCCTCTTCGCTGTTATCAGCAGACTTTACTTCTTGGGGTGAATACTGGTTTCAAGAGCTTACTTATTGTTTAGTCGGACAATGCTTCGGTTCTTATGACGATGCCCAAATATAGGTTCTTTTAGGGATAGCCTTGAAAACCGGGACCTTTCTCGAGATGGACTTTGCAAATTGCCTCAATGGTAGCTAATGATGGACTATAGTTTGAATAATCGGCATACTTGATCTAATTCAAGTCATTTCTATTTAAAATAGAATTTGCAAAATTATAATTTTCTTAGACGAACGAAATAAATTCTTAGATTGAATGAAAAAAAATTAAAAATATATACACAAACAATTTGAAAAATCGAAGAAAATCCAAAGTTAGAAATCATTCCGACCAAGGATCACATGTAACGAGCATGGAGAAAATTTACGATATTTACGAATGTTTTAAACGCGAGTCAAATCTATTTGAAGACAAAGCGTATCTCTTTCGAACACAATTTGAACCTTTTCTTTACGCGTCGCAATCGTGTTTATAGACAAAATCTACCCTTTATAAATATCAGATTTTCCTGCTCTGTCGAAATTCTTGTGAATCCTATTATTATACCATACATAACTTTATATATAAATAATATATATAAATATATAAATATATGCAGATATATATTCAGATGGCTCAGCATCTAACTCTGGCATAAAAGCAAGTTATTCTAACACCAGCACAATCTACTATTCGCGGTCACAAGAATTGCGGTGGAACAGGTAACATGAAAGCAATCGGATCGTTTTGCCCATTAACACACATGCAATAGGGAAAAGCTCTCCATTCTAGCCTATAAGGACATGACTGACGCTAACAAAATCTATTCTGGTATATGCAACATAAATGCGACATCTTGCATTCTTGCGTTATACTGCAAAAATTACTATCCAACAATGGCGAAGTTGGGTATCTAGGACAGAGATTTTTCGTTATATAACCTACATAATAGGGCGGATACACTAACATCGACAATGCATTAAATTTTCTCCATGCGTTTTCGTCAGCATCTCGCCTCTCTTTCCTCTTTCTTGCTCTTTCCGCTTTAGCAGCCGCCCTCCTTTGCACTCTTGCAGCTTTTATCCGTGCTTTATTTTCACGTGCTTCTGCCAGGCTGATCGGCATCGGTGCACCTTTGAAACCAACAGGATCGGCTCTTTGTAAACGTAAACGATGACCTGTAGAGTTATAGATAGGCAAACAAGCTTCAAGACGTATGCGACTCTTTGGCCAATTATCATATTCCTCATCCATTTGTTCTGGCTTTTTCTCTTCCTTCTTCCTCTTGTCCTCTTTCGGGGGAGAGCGATAATAAACACCTGCTTTCTCTTTCATTTGCTCTTTCTTCCTCTCTTTCAGCTTCTTCTTCCTCTCTTTCTCAACTTCCTCCTCTCGTTCCTTCTTCGCGTCCGCCATTTTTTTCTTTTCTTTATCCTTCTTAATTATATCTAATTCCCTCCAATAAGATATATAATGCGGTTGCTCGTACTTCACTTGTTTCCAGTTTCTATCCGGTTGACAGCAATAGTAAGACCACAAAGGAGGGGTCTCTATGTAAAAGTCCACGTCGGGTATAGGATAGAAGCGCATTATTTTTGAAATTTATTCAGTTAAGTGTAGAATCTCAATAAAAATTTGGATATGTCAAGGAAGAGATAATTTAATAAAAATAATTTTTAATAATTTTTATAATGTGTAGTGTAAAGCGTATAAAATTCAATACAGAGTTGTATTCAAGAAATTAATTTTCAATTGAGTTAAGAGCATATCAGATATAACGTGAAAGGTGTATACAAAATATATTGAATCCATACATGAATTGAATTCATAATGCCAGAGACCGATACTGAGAGCCGTAGCTGCTGTCAGTGTTTACGTCCGTTAAGGCATAACATTTACTCAACGAACACGCTCTTTTCAGACAGCCATCACTTCTTATCTGTGTCTTCACATTTCTTCCACCCCATTACTGGTAGGTAGTCGTAACGAAAAAAAAGTCACGAATCACGAAGTGCGCAGGCTACGAATTGGTAGCAAAGCCGTATGCGTGACCCTCATTGCAGTCTTTAGCAAAGTGACCCACAATCGAGAGAAAAAGAACTGGAAAGACTTTAACAAACATATTCTAAGCCTTTTGCATTTCTTGCAGCTTGCTTCGACTCCTTCTTTTCTTAAGGATCTTCTTTCGCCACAACAATCTCATGCCTATGTAATTTAGCAAATGTTACTTGAACAACAACAAAAGGGACCTCTTAAACCTAACCTTAATATCGCTTTGTTAACTTCAATGCTAGTTCGCAGAAAGAATGCCTTACAATTTTCGAAGTCAAATGATAAAATTATTGTATTATCACGCTCTGATAGTTGGCAATAGAGTTTCAAGTATGCATTCATGTATTACTTAAATATTGAAGACATTAGGGTGCTTCAAATGTATACACATATCGTAAACGAAGGTGATATATGAAAAATATCGAAGACTTCTTGTTTATAACCCTTACACGAGGCTCATTGTATTTGCAAAGCATTTGAAACCTGTCGAAATTAGCTTGAAGAAGAAACGGAACCGATACCTCTTGGTCTATCTATCTATTAACCTATCATTGTCTCTGCTGCAACTGCGATAACGATTGCACCAAATTTTTTGCATACATTTTGGCATTTGATGGGGCATTTAAAAGTTGTGTATAATGATGACTTCATACCGGCCCTCATGATGAAAATCATTTTGTTTTACAAGAGTTTTTTTGGCTTAGCCGCAACATACCGCAATTATCAATTGGCTGACTTCGAATTTAGAACGATAGCCCTCACTAGTGAAACTCGTATGGCATAAGATCTTTTGCTTATCATGAGCATGTAATCCATTAAGAAATTGAAAAGAATTGAAAAAAAATCTAACAAGCAGTCTAACACTTTCACCAGGCTAACCTTGGCATAGCTTTATAAATATGCGCGACATAAGTCTTTTTAGATAAGTGAGAAACAATGCTTTCCTATTAATATAAATATTGAAAGCGTAGGCATCAAGGAGAACTTTCGTATAAATAATTTTATTCAAAATCATATTTCACAAACACATTTTAGCAACAAGTCAATCAATTGAATTAAATTCAATCTTAGAATATTTATAATCTTTTTACATTGACTGCGGATTAATTAAAAAGATTTTAGTAAAAATTTTAGAATTTTAGTTGGAAAGGAAACTCTGAGGGTCTTTACTTTAAATTTTATTGCAAAAACGTTTTATATATTAAGGATAAGAATAATTATATCAACAATATGCTCTAGTTAAAGACGAACAGGAATTTTTGAATCGTTCTTATATTCTCCTAACATTCTTAATAACAATCATGTATGCCTTTGTTCTCTCATATGTTCTGGCGACTGACAAATTGTTAAAGCTAACAAAATTAATTGGCATGTTGTTTGTAAATCAATAACATCAACAATGACAACAATACATGTTTCATACATGTATGTGTATATGTTACTACTATTTTTTATGAGTTATTGTTATCCTCTAAGTAACCAAAACAGAAAATTTAAAAAAAATTACAAAAGTACATAAACTAAAGGCCGTAAATTTGATCGAATAGAACTTTAAAACAACATTGCCGCGGTACTATGTAAAATTGACTTAAATACTCGAAATAAAGGAAACCACTAATAGATGATGGAGTTAAAGCATCTATAAGTAGAGAATCACTGAGCTATAATCACACCAAGCTTTTAAATATCTCTACATAATATACCAGATCGATATCTGCTATTAACTATCGTAGAAGAATACCTATTACTTCTTCTTCTTCTTCTTCTTCCTCACAAGTATAGCTAAAATTGATTTATAAAATATATGATAAAAGAATACTTATGCCAAGCTGGAGCGTAGTGAAGTGAACATAAGGATCAATGGGCGAAAGGATGGACGGAGCAATGAGTAAATGACGAAACGCCTGAACGCATCAATGAATGGGGAGACGAACGAATAGAAGGCCGGAAAGATCTAATGAAAGGAAGAACGAAGTTACGCGCGCAACAATAATCATGCAGACAGAGAAAAACAGGCAAAAGGACGGAGAGTTTGATGAACAAATGAGTGATGAGATAAGCAGATCTCCGAATGATCGGTCAGAACAATAGACAGATAAAAGAAAAGAATATTTGACGAACAAAAAATTATCGAACCAAAGACTGACTGACTGCGTTTAAAAAAAAAATGGATGTACGATGTATAAAAAGACAGAAGAATGAAGATACCGACAATAATCGATGGTAGACGGCATTAAACCCCGATACAATTTCGCATTTATATACATTGCATATTTAAAGTGCCATATTTATATATATATAGCACAGAAAGAAAATCTTAGAGCTTCTCTTCGAGACGCACAGACACACAGTCACATTGGTAAGTACAACAAATGTTTGCACCGAGTAGCTATGCAGATAAGAGACGCGACTACAAGGTCACTGTGTACAGCTTTAAATTTTCAAACTTCGCTACAATGCTTTCTCAATGAGACATCCCTTGGGTGATTGATCGACGCCAAAAGCGCGGGGCTAAAGATAAACGCTTGTGCAGAGTCCATAGCGAAAAACAACTTGAACTGAATAAAAATCTTGTGGACTAACTACTGCTTTTTTGCGGAAACTTGCGAGAGAGTGCGCATGTCAGAGAAAGGGAAGACACAAAGTGATGCTACTGTTCCCATTTCATGTTCAATTTTGGATGAGTACGATATCGAACGGTACGATATATTGCTACCTATCGGCTCTATTACGAACGACCACAGACCCAAAATGGCAGATTAATAGTCGGTTGCCACCGAAACTCAGATTTACTAGAACAACATTCTAAATTCATTCGCTACTGCTACTTCGTTCTGGAATAAAAACTGAATCGCCAAAATTGGCATGTTAAAGACACAGCTGGTCAACTAATGTAGTTTTGAATCAGGGGAAACTATTATTGATTTTGATTGAAAATTTCAAAATTTTGTATCCCCTGAATCTCTCTTCCAAACTATATAAGCCACAAAATACTGTTGCCTGCCTTACGCCTTCGTGGCCATGGCCTCTCAAAAAGAGCTGGCGCATAGGTTAAAGAATGACCGATCAACGTATCAAATTCTGCTAGAATCTTAAACTACTTAAAAATGTCGTTATGGGTCGTATGCGTCATTAATAAATATTAAGTATAAGTTACTAACGAAAGGCAAACGGAGTTTGCACTCATATTAGTTTAAGTTTATTCAATAAAACTTATTGCCTACTTTCACTTGTAAAAACATTGTTTTTCATTGCATACTTTTATGAGCGAAATTAATTAAGTTTTCACCTATAAATGATAGAATGTTTGGTTTAAGTAATAATCACATATTTTAGCCTCATCCCAGAAATAAATAATCGCTCCTTCATAAAATGAAGATATTCCTTAACAAGATACAACAAAAGAAAGTTTATCCCATTTTGTATTATAGTTAAAATAAATCAAGACTTAAAAGACTCTTTCATCATAAAGCTTTAACTTCTTGTCTATAATTAAATTATATTACCTCTGGCGTTTTAGTGTAAATTAATCTGTGAAAATGGTAGACTCTCCTGTTTATGTATGCGTTTCTCATTTTTACTCCTTAACTTTCTAATTAGCCTTAAATTAATCCTTGTTTTTGTTGTCGACTTTGTGAAGCATTTAATGTCACCGAGAATACAATGGCGGACGACACTGTATACAAAGAAAGTTCAAAAATGACTTTTAAAAATGCAATCTCTTCGTCTTACATTTTGAATGAATGAAGAAAAACGGTGAGCCATTGACGCAACCTAAGAAAGAAGTACTAATTGTTTCAAATTGGGACATAATTGCCTGAAGAGCAGTAGCAACAGCACCAAACAATATAATAAATAATAAAGGAAGAAATTTAAGGAGGAAAACTTTTTAATGGTGGTAATGGAAAAAGTTCGAGCTTTTTTAAGGGATAAAAAAAACTTTTTTTATTTCTTATTTGTTTTTTGTCTTTTTAAAACAATGGTAGACATCAGTTATTGAACCAATTACTAGACGATAATCTGAAAAATAGCGGTACAAATTCGAGCGAAGGAGTATAAAATTAAAAACGATTAAATTTTATGAGTTAATATTACAAATATTACTAGCGAACATTAGGATTACTACTACAAGTTAATGTTACGAAGCATTAAACATTAAGACGCGAGTCACTTGTTAATTTCACATTTAAAATAAATGCTCTCCAACACCAATGGTTTTGTGATTTTTCTTTTTAATCACAAAACCATTGGTTTCGCAATTAATCTCTCTTTTTAAAGTTTAAAAAACTTTTGCTTTCAATACTGCTTATGTTAGTGTTATAGTAACTCTGAATACTCGCGCCTTCATACAATTCCACATTCGGATATTTTTTATCCTCTCAAAGCTGCCCGAGCTGCCGCTTTCTTTTTTGCTTCCTTTGCGGCCTTCTTCTTCAATTTCGCAAGCCGTCGCTTTTCCCTAGCCACCGCTCGCCAATAAGCTTTGACCTCACGTGCTTCGACGAGACTTAACGGCATTTCACTACATTTAAAGCCAACCAAAGTCTTCTCCAATCGTATAAAGCGCGCCCCTACGCTATAATAGATGGGTAGGCAGGCTTCCAAACGTATACGAGTGTCTGGCCAATTTTCAAATTCCAAATGTTTCTTCATTATCCATTCAATTTTCGCGCCCTCCAAATCACGCCAATACAAGACCGTATGTTTAGGTTCGAGAGGACGTCTTTTCCAGGATTTATTTGGTGTACGACAAAATAGTGACCAGCTCGGGGGAATTTCCCAATAAATTTGGGGATCTGGATGCGGATAGAAACGCATAATCCTTAGCGATGATCAAAACGAAATAGTTCAATTTAATTCAAATCAACGTTTTAGAATTTAGAACAATAAATAATTTTTTTTTTTTTTAATTAATTTTAATTTATGAAAAAATTTTTTTAAATATACGAGATATTCGAATCAAATTTGAAATTCATTTGTCAAATTGACAAGATATAAAATGGTAAAGCTTAGCAAGGAACAAGTGTTTAAAGGGAATTAAAATATATTCCATTTCGGAAAAAATCAACACATACAACAACACAAACATATCATGATCATCTCACGTTATACACATTTTGAGTTAGATTAGGGGACATCAGGGTTGGATTGAGTAATCGTTGCTTTTAGTTTGTTATCAAATATTCAAGCACAAAAAAACCTTCGCTGACCAATTCAGTCAGTATCTCAGAAAACGTTCGCCGCGATCCATATTTATTTGTTATTTGTCACTTTCAAGAATTGGTCACATTTACCACCAACTCATGTGACACCTTATGACAACATAACACGATTTTCGGAAATTTGTCTGTTAATCGGCGAAAATTTAAGTCTTGTTAAAAAAAATGCCAATAAAAATATTATAATGGTTCCTGGCCCACCATTGAATACACTATATTAACTCCTCCAAAGCAATTATTTGTATAACGACTTTTCACAATAAATCGTTATATGGCAAGTGGTCAAAAAAATATTTCGGTCCCAACTTTGGAATAACACACGTCGTTGTAAGAGATTTCATCAAAATGGCAAAATGTTGATAAACTGTGACCTGTAGGTTGAAGCCAGAGATACAAGATGGACAGATGGACAGACAAGCTAAGATCGTTCCAGAAACAGATACTGAGTCTTTCTAGTGGTTGAATACATCAACGCCAACGTAACGCAAAAATATCCATAGCTGTGGCAGCATATTTCTGTAGTGTTTAATCCATAGTAAACACGATTATAATGAGCGTAGATAGGCAAAAAGGCTGCATGGTGACAACAACTACTATCAGCGAAACTAAAAGCTTATTATCTGGAGGTCAATCGCAAAAAGCGAATAAATGAAAATCCATAGGCCTAAAGTTAAAAGAGACATCTTTGGAGTATATATAAAGCAAAAGGAAACGACGACAAATAGGAAACAACTTTTTAGTTAGTTCTCACTTAGTTGCTTAGATGAATTTCCAATGAACTCTTAATGTTGTATTTGAAGGTAGCTTTTTTCCATTTGTTGTAAACTCGGCTTGTTAACCGAACTTGTACACTTCACCCGCTCTTTTTTCTTCTCGTTTCTTAAGTGTAGTCTTCCATCCTTTGAACGCAACAAGTATTTCCTTTATCCGGCTGCGCCAATAACCATAGCGTAACAGGTTTCCACGAAACCCTTACAACTACTTTGTGCACGAACACTTTGACAGACCGAAAAACGGACTTCACCAACTTTGCAGTAATTTTTGTTGTTGTTGACGTGCTTGCAAACCTTCCGTAAATGGCAAGGTATCCGCTAGAAATCCGTTTGTACGGCAAAAGTCGCTAATGAGGTCGCATAGAAAATATCGTAAATTATTTTTATTTAAAATAACATTAAAAAACTGCTTAATTAAAAGTTGACAACACAAACAAACAATTTAAAAATGCAAAGAAAATTCAAACCAACCAAAATTAGTGAAACGTTCCGACAAAGGACCACATGTAGCGAGTGTTGAGAAGACTTAACGTTAGGGATTTTGAATGTGCTATAAACGTGAGTCAAATCTACTTAAAGACGAAACATATTTCTTTACTCCCTTTTTTATGTATTGCAATCGTGTTTCCTTCTCTCTCGGCTTTAGCTGTCGCCCTTGTTTGTGCTCTTGCAGCTCTTCTTCTCTGTTTTCTAATTTCATGTGCTTCTCGCAGATTAACCGGTAATGGTGAACCTTTGAAACCAACAAGATCAGCTTTTTCCAAACATATAAACCGCTTACCTATAATGTTATACAGAGGCAAACAAGCGATTTTTTGGCCAATTGTCATATTCTTCGTCTATTCCCTTTCCACTTTCTTATTCTTTCTCGGACAAGGACCATAATATATTCCTGCCCTCTCTTTCATTTGATCTTTCCTCTTCTCTTTTATCTTCCTCTCTTTCTCTTTTTCATCTTCCGCTTCCTCTCTTTGTCTTTTTCGTTCCGTCGTTCCTTGTTCGCGTCCGCCACTTTTTCTTTTCTTTATCCTCCAATAAAACATATGACGTGGAGGCTCATGTTTCCTCATTTTCTGGTTCTTGGCAATAATGAGACCACATAGCAGGGGCCCCCGTGTAAAAATCGAATCGTATGGGAGAAAAACGCATTGCTTTTGAAATTTATTTGTTTGAGTTCTCAGTCGCAATTCAAACTTGGATATCTCAAGGAATAGATATGCTAATAAAATTAATTTTTAATAATTTTTCTAATGTCGTCTTCTTCCTCTTCTTCTTTTGCCATTCAACAAGTCAAATGCAAATGCTGAGTTGTGTTTGAGCCTCGGTAATGCAGTAGATAGCGCGTGAGTTCCATAATTTATAGCGTGGTGTAAAACGTTTAAGGCTATATAAAGAGTTTGTTTACAAGCAGATATGTTTAAGCAAAACATATTCTGCCATCGTGCTTCATAACAGAGGACTAAGTACTGTTTGAAAAAATTGTGTACCACCGCACAATCAAGTAGCTAACAAACGCGGCTATCGAGTTGACATGCGTGTGGTCCTAGCTATTGTGAGTGCCTAGGTCGGTGAGCGCATTACGTGCACCTTAAAGAACAACCAATTTAATTATTATTAAAAGCAGAATAGACGTAATATGCGAAAAGACAATACTCAAGAAATATTATTGGGATTTGCCTCTGCTTTATGACAAGAAAAAATTGCGTGAAAATAAATTCGAATTTAATTAGCAAAGACGTTTACCAACTCCCTTAAGAGAGCTCCTTTAAATAATTAGGATTAAGATATTGTTGCACTTAGTAGACGACTTTGTCCAACTTAGAAAACGTCAAACATTGCTGTGCACCCCTCTTCAAACAAGCTAAACGCATTTAAAATTTGCTTCTAGCAACTGCTTTTAACAATATCTTGAAATTTGCTACGTTAGTAAAAAACAATTACCGGAACACAACCCTAGCGCGGCCAGATTAGGAAATGTCACCCACATTCACCCATATCCCAAAAATATATTACGTTTTCAAATGGGAAGTAGGAGTAGTTTTCCAAATCGAACTATGTCTTAATAGTGACCAATCCTTCCTTATGATAGAATGGACTCCTAGACAAATCAAATGAAGCAAATTATTTTCTTAAATCAAAATCAATTCGTAGAATAACGATTAAGAAACTAAAGTTAAATCTTGTTCTTTTAAGAAGAAAACATGAAGAATGGAGGTATGAACATTTATTTCGTTAATAGATAAATTTTGCAAGTCAAAAACATTATACGGGGGAAAAAAAAGTGTGAGAAACAAAACATAAATCCAAATAATTGGAAAAATTTTCTTTGATGTTGATTTCTTAGGCTGTTTTCTATAGGCAGTTAAAGTGTATAATTTTTCACTTTTACTTCTTCTTCTTCTTTTTCTTTTCACCCTCTTCTGGTTTGGGTGCGTTCTTTGCCGCCGCTTTGTCTAAAATTTCTTTCACTTCGCGTGCTTCGGCCAAAGAAAGTGGTACTGGTGCGCATTTGAAACCGGCAGGAGGCGCTTTTTCTAAACGTATAAATCGGTTGCCCACACAATAGTATAGGGGCAAGCAAGCAGGTTTACGTATACGATTTTTGGGCCAATTTTTAAATAACAAATCTTTGTCCTCGATATATTTCTTCTTAGCACCTTGCAGGTCTCTCCAATAAAGTATTTCATGTGGAGGTTGCGATTTCGGTGGTTTCCATGTGATGTTGGGTTCGCGACAATAACGTGCCCAAAGAGGTGTTGTCTCAACATAGAAATCAACATCAGGTATAGGCCAGAAACGCATTATTTTTGAATTTTAAAATTTTGAGAAAAAAGAAAAATTTCGAAACCAAAAACTTTCAACTTTAATAATAGATTATTTGTCGTATTGTATTTTCATAATGTCAAAAATTTAAATCATTTTATGTTAAGCACACGGTTGCATTACAGAGTATCTTCTACACTGCATTACTCTCGCACCAGACATAGGACGAAAAAGACTTCAAAAAAGCCTGCTTTCTTATGAGATTTAATAAATCTGCTTCTAGGTCACGTGAAGTCAAAATTTGAACGTTAACTTGTGGCCGGAGAAATTGTTTTCGAAGAAAGTAAGGTCCGAGTGGAACGAAAGTCAGAACAATTTATCGTTTAGTTATAACTTTCCGAACTCAAATCCAAACATTAGTCCACGCAAAAAGAAGAACGAATATTTAATATATATTTTCTTCACTACAATCATTTTAAGCAATCGTTGAATGACTGGTTAATGTTAATCTTGACACAGTGACAGCGTGTGAGATTATTTATCAATCTACAAATCTATTCTTAATTCCAGCCAACGACAACGCTTTGCTGTGTCTACACAATCAAATGCTTCGTAGTTTCTTAAAGTGAAATGGCTTTTTATCCTTCTACTCAAGATTGGTTGATGTCTCTTAATGTATGAGAAATTTTAAGCAAACTTTTTTATCACTTAAAAATAGACAAGGATGTCCTTGACTTTATCTCTAATAGACTGAGGCATAATAACATATTAAAGTAATTTGCGTTCAATGTTTTTGTAATGCTTTTAATGTTTATATAACTGTATTGTGGACACTTAGATATTAAAAAAAAAAATAACAAAAAAAAGAAAAAAAACAAACTCTCACTTGGCTATTTATCTTCTTCTTATTTTTTCTTCTTATCTCTAGTTGTGCATTATATTTTTATTTATTTCTTGTTCACAAAATCACTTAAGCTTTAACAGCATAAAATGCTAAACAAATTCACAACAACAACAACAACAAACAACAAAAACAACAAGAACAACTAAAACAACAACATGTGACAATAAATAAAACACAAAAATCTATCAGAAAACTTAAAAAAAAAAAATCTGCAATAATCTAAAAGCAAATCGTTTTGCATAACTAGAAGCTAATAGCTAATGATACGAGTGTGAGCTGTTCTATATATGTATAAGTGTACTTTGTATCACGCACATTGTGCTATAACACCAATACCACCCTGTTCTCACTTTTAAGTACCACCACACCAAGCACCAACTTAGAGCGCACAAAATTAGCTATAAAAGGCTATAAAAAAAAAATAATAAAAAATACCCACCACCACAAAAAACCACCTTCATCACCAACACTTTTTTTTATAAACGTTGTTCACATTACGGCCGCACAATTGCACACTACTACCATAGATATCCGCACCGCTATTACTACCGTATGGAGCGTGGCGCCGGCGGTGGTCAGCAGCCGTACCATCACGCTCATACGTACATGACCGCATCTGACGAATATACCGGCCAATCGTCGTTCGATAATCCGGCTACAAAAAAGAAGCCACCTAAACTAAAAGCCATTAATCGCTCTATCTCCATGGCCATTGATAATTATGAAGGGGCGGCTGGTGGGGGGATTGAGGATTCGTCTTTGATTATCGAACAGCCGTTAATACATAGGGCAGCCTCGCCGGTTGCCATACGCTCAGCCCCACCGCCACAAACGCTTGCACTACCCACAGCTCTGCACCACGGTGGCGGTGGCGGAGGCGGTAGTGGAGCTGTTTCACCTGCACTCTCTGCACGCCAGCAGCAACAACGCATGCATTCGTTTCAACACTTGGCATCATCAGCCCGCCAGTACAGCCAGCAACAGCAACACCACTCCAGCTCCGCCAGTTCGCCTACCTCGCATGCTGTTAGTCCGGTGCTCGGTGGTGGGGCCCGTCAAACACAGCACCAACAACAACATCCAGACATTTACTTAGTCAGTAGTGGCAGCCTCGGCGAAGATATGGCTGTCGGTACGACAGGCGTGGGTGGCAGTTCATCGCCCATACAATTTATTGATGATTATATGCTGCCGCCAACGCACGGTCGTCATGCAGCCACTCACCCACTTAAGAAAAGCATGTTTCGACGTTCCGATACTATTGATATACATCCGGCTTCTACTTTTCAGATGAAGAAAACCCATTCGTTTCATGCGCCCACCGACAGCGGCCCCTTAGTCGATCCCTTATTATTAAGTGCAATTGGTGCACAAACTCCCTCGGCCTCATCATCTCGACGTACGAGTTCGGTAAGGGGCAATTTTCTAATGCCTGGACATGCTTCCACAAAAGATTTAAGTCGTTCTCCATCACCAAGTCGTCGGGGTTGTCGTTCACATCGTTCTCTACATGAGTCAAGTCGACGGCCTAGCGGTAAGCCGGATACGGTAACCGAATCACAATTACGCCACCCTTCTTTGAATGATGATCTCATAGATCCGAACGATGCCCGTTCCCTGCTTATGCCGCAAGCAACACTGTCATTAGAAAATGAACTCTTCGCAGAATCACGTTCGCGCAGTAACAGTCACACGAAAATGGACGATGTGGGGACAACGGACGTAACACTACATCCAAGGAGTGCAGGTATACGCAAAACCTCAGGTTCCTTTGAAGAAGCGATAGTAAGTTCCACCAGTCATCCGGTAGCCGCTACCAGTAGTTTAAAAAAACGTGATCATCCACACACATCAAGACAGCACAGCACACATAGCTTAGAATTAGATGGACGACCATCCACCTCTGCAGCGGCAGCGGCAGCAGCCGCATCTACTCATTCTTCGTTGCATTTGCATGGCGCTGCCGCTGCGGCCACTGCGGCATATCATTTTAAGCGTGGCGCTCAACACGGCCGTTCACTTTACCTATCACCTAACGCGCTCGACGAGCTACAGGTACATCATCGTCCCACAGTTTTGGCAGCCGCCGCTGCTTTTCAAGGTACCAATGCCAGTGCGAGCAGTCTTAAGCAGGCTAAAGCTTTACACAGTGCCAGTATGCGTTTGAAAACTTATCGCGAAACTTTAAGCGCTAGTAAAAAATCGAAAAGTTTTATAGCGGACGGTACGTACCCACCACCCATTAATGTAGCTACTAATGAATTTGTCGAGCTTACTTCACCCCACCGACGTAACAGTGGACGACCGTTGACTTCTGCGACCGGTGCGACCGGAGCCACCACTATTGAGGATATTAAACGAAGTCCCCGACCGGTATCTTTATCGTCTGCCGCATCATCAGCGGCGGCCACGAGCGCCTTTATCGAAGAGAAACGTCCATCATTTGAACGCAAACCCTCATTAACTTATGAACTGAGTGACGCTGCCTTCGAACAAGTTTTAAGACCATTTCATCATAAAGCTACAGGCGGTATGGCACGTAAACCATCGCTGGCTGGTTCCCATAAGCCTCCATTAAAAAAGAAATCTCTTAGCGATGAAACGGACGAGGATGAGGAGTCAGATCGCAAACGTAAACGTATTGTTTGCATAGTGATGACAGTGTTTTTATGCTTAGTATGTGCCAGTGTATTTGTTGTAATTATGACCTTAACCCATTCTTCGGGGCAAACGCATCATCATCATCTAACAACAAAGAAAACGTATTCATACAATCGCGAGGTTCCTGTACACTATAACGGTAATGTGTTTATGTTTACGTATAGTTTACAAATATTTATGGTGATGTAGTGTTTCAAACAGTCATTCTAAAAATAGAAAAATTATTTACTAACCCCTTGACTTTTTTTTTTGTTGTCCCTTCGCTAACATTATGAGAACAATATACCGTTATGTACATGTACATGTTGACCTGCATTGGTATTTATGTCTCTGCATCACATTGATGGATGAGGAAAATAATTGAAAATGAAAACATTTTATCTATAGTCCACCAAGATAAAACAAAGAGAGCAGACAGAGAAAGATAGAGAGAGAGAGAGAGAGAGCAGCCAATGTGTTATTAAATTAATTATATTTTTGAATAAAAATTCCTTATAAACGGAATAGACGGTTGGTTACGTGAAATTTCAAGAAAAACGACATGATGACATTATCAATGTCACAAGTGCATGAGTGAGCAGTGTCAACTTCATGCATATATAATTCCACACGGTATGTTTTTCTCACAATGTACGCGTTTTTATATATTGACAGTTATGTTTGTATTCGTGTAACCGAAAGTGTGATTATTTTATTCATTTTTTTTTTTTCTTTTTCACGTACATGAAGATAAGCGGATGTGTATACTATTTATTGTTTACATCATATATATTGTATATATAGTACGTACGTGTGTGTGCGTATGTGTATTCCCATTTTATATTAAAATGTATTTATAAGTAATATAACAGAGTATTTCGTGCTGGTGACATGGTCTGCTCAGATGGCTTTTATTCTTTTCCGTTTTTCGTTTTTTCCCCCCTTCTTCTTTTACGGTTAACACCAAAACAAAAAACAAAAAAGAAGAAGAAAAAAAGGAACTGCTGACGTTAAAGATGAAGATGAGCATGCTTACGACAATGAAAAGTCACTTGGCAGCGCTATGTACCCACGACAATACCAACTATCGTCTACTAGTGTGTGTGTGTGTATATGTGTTAAGTACTACCACTTCAAATACATTAATTTTTTTTTTTCTTGCATTTTTGTTTTAAGATGAAAAGAAAAATTATTTTTTAAAAGTGGCCTCGCCCCAAACACAATAGATTTGTTTGCAGCAACGTATGCATATATTAAGTAGCGTTGTCGTCAACATCGTCACAGTCACAGTCCACTGAAAAGAAAAATGACAGTAAAAATTTGTTTGTCTTTTTTATTTATGTTTTTTTTTTTTCTTTTCGTTTTTTATGCTTCCTTTCAATTTTTGCTTCGCATAAACCTTGAGTAACATACGTATATTGTCCTAAAGTGATCCTTGTTTTGTTAAATATTTCCGCTGCTCTCATATTTTTGTTTTTTTCTTTAATCTCTTTACTATTTCATTCATCCTGTATCCCTTAAAAACTTAACTTGCTCGCCCATATATTGTCGGATTACGAAACCCAATGTATATAAAAAACATACAATTTTTTGTTTGCATTGCTATATGAGATATTTTCAAAATGCGTACATAATCTATTAACAGCTGCTTATGGTGGTTACGGTGCGGTAAATAGTTTCTTTTCACTTAATTCTTATTAGATTAGAGAATTAAATGCTACGGATGCTTTTTATGATAATTGTCAGTTCAACTGAACCTTTTATCTAAAAATTTGTCTGCTTTCTGCAATGTTCGGTTCGAAGTTAAATTTTTAAAGCACAAAAGTGCTACACATTTGCAAGGTTAATTGAGTTCTTGCTTTCGAGGAAATTTTTTACTTTACTTGTCCAAGGATAATCAAGAATTTTTCATTTTCAACGAAATCTCACTTATATCCAATTATCATTAATTCACTCATTCAAAAAGCATACATTTACTATGCTTTACACTGTAGAAAATTTACTCTTTCCTTTAGCTTTAATAGAAAGCTTCCTTAGTTTCTTTTTGATTTGATTTAGTTGTAAAGATTTTCAATAATCAATTTTTCTATATTATTACAAATATATAGAAGAATATATTTTCCCATGAAACAATTACTTTCTTTCCTTCTCGTCTGAACAGCTGAGTACATTGCAAAAGATATTAAATATAACAACAGCAGCTAAAATGTATGCTTTGAAAATGTTTTCAAAAATTTGAAGCACAAATGTATGTTATACTTTCGCTTGCTTTACACATATTTAAAGATGGTTTTTTTATATGGGTATAAACCCATCACTGAACGATAAAGTGTATATTAATTATGTCAAACTGTTTGTAATACCCAGAAGAATGTTGGTCCTCATCCAACTCTGATCCAATTTAAGCATGTCCATCCGTCTCCCTTCCCTCCTTCGTGCTGTAATATCTGCGATAAACATTGTCCTAACCCCATAAGGTACCTATATTCTGGATCAGCACTGAATCCTATACCGATTTAAGCATGTCCGTCGGTCTGTATAATATCTATAGTATTATGATTGCAAAAACGAAGCGATCAACTTCAAATTTGGCAGAAACATTGGAAATTCTTGCACGCAGTCTGGTTGGTTTTAAAAATGGGGCAAAGCGATGGAGAGACACATCTACAATACGACATAAGGCCTCAGTTTTTCAGTAGAAATAAAAAATTAGGCTTTTTGCTTATAAACTACAGGCGATAAATCTACAATAACTTGAGTATATACCCTATGGGCAATAGTTATAGTACCTGCACAAAATTGGGAAAAATTTACCACGCCTACCCAGTATTATAACGTACTAAAATTTCATTTTCATTTGATGAAAACTCCCCTAAACTATATAAAATCTGCGCCAGTTTCAATTACGGAACTTACCTATGGATGTCCTTCGTTTCTTCATCTGCCCGTCTGCCCAGCTGTGCAGTATGAGCGGTAAACATTCTCCCGTCCCCAACAGTGAAGATATCGCCTAAAAGTTTTGTAAAAGAATTTGAAAGTGATCCAAACAGGAACGCCTACACGCCTATGCACATACGTTTGCCTTTTCATACCACCCATTGAAACATGGGCGTATACTCATTTCGTTTTTATTTTATAATGTATGTAACGCCAAAAAGGAAGTTTCAAAGACCCTATAAAGTGAATAAATTTTTCCGCCTGTCTGGTGCTTGTTGTTGCACACAAATGAAAGAACTTGAAGAGTAGAATGCGAAAAGCATGGTGGTGGGTATACGAAATTCGGTCCCCACCGAATATAACTTTCTTACTTATTTTAGTCTATTTTGCGAGAACGGTGATGGGTATGAAAGATTCGATCACGACCGAATACAATTTGCTTGTTTTTCTTTTTTTGCTTTTCTTATTATAAAACCTTCACACGAGTTATTAAATTTACAACCACCTAGACCTATTAACGTGGCAAAGGAAAATAGAGAGAGGTTGATATAATTATTTTTTTTCTTTTTTTTCAACTTTACAATGTTTAACAACTTGTTTAAAGCAGAAAGCGACTTATGCTATACATCATCATATACATCATCATCATCATCCGCATCGTCATCGTCAGAAGCGCAACAGTAGCATAGTAACCAAAACCAAAATTGAAAAAATAAAAAATAAAACGCAATATCTCGTGGGGAAAGAATTAACTGAATAAACAATAAAGGCTAACAAGTACTGCATTTTATGAAATGGAAAAGGTTGGGGAAGGCAGAGTATTGAAAACTTTGAAAATTCATTATGTGCGAGTGTGAAGCCTACGAAAATCCAAAGAGAACAAAAAAAACGAATAAGTAAATTATACGCGGCCGTGACCGAATCTTTTATACCGATTAACGTTATCCTAAAGAAAACTTAAAAATTTCCATACTCTATAATGTTGCGTGGACATAGCTGATTCTTTCTATATCTGTATAATAAAAGTAGAAATTTTCATCATCGGTCTGTTGTAGTTTGTAGGTAAAAGTCCCAGAAAATCGGAAGGAGCCCAATTGGTGAAATGCCTCGCTCCTACCTCCTCCAGTACTGTGGACAAGTCTTTTTTAGCCCATTTTCAATATCAGCCTACGTGCAACGACTTCCCCGCAAATTGCGGATCACGAGTACATTTGACAGACAAATAGACAGACGGACTGATGGATATATTTCTATAATACATACATACTGTCTTAAACTTGCGTTTCGGTGTTGCAAACGTTTTCAGATAATTATAAATTTTCAATATTCTATAATATTGAGTAGGCGTTATTGACTTTTTTTCATTTTTTTATGGGTGTTGTAGGACCATTCATAAAAAAGAAATGCAATTTTTCTAACTATTGCGGTTTATAACTAACGAGTAGAAGAACAATATTTTTTATTTTTGAAAACAGAGGTAGTCTCAAGATATCTTGTAATGTGGGTGTGGCCTTTAACCAATATGACTCAATTTCAATATCAAGCTGGGTGCAAGTATTTCCAATTGTTGTGTTCAATCGGAAGACGAAGCGGAGAATGTTTGTCAAATCCATTACACGCACTGGCAGATGGACGGACATGCTGAAATCGCTAAAGGATTCGATGCTGATCAAAAATATACATAAGCTTTATGGGGAGGTTTTTTTGCGAACGTTTTCACAAAATGAATTTTTCGGTAATGGGTATAAAAATATTTGTAAAGCCGCTATCTACGTACGGTATGTAACATTATGAACACGACGCTAGCAGGTTAATTTGATATTCTATTTAAATACATTTAATCCTCTACAGAATTGTTATACACATATTTGAAAAGTTCATTTGCAAACTGCAGTGTGTTTGCTAATGTTTTACAGTAAAATAATTTTCATATTATTTTTTTTTTTTGCATTTTAAAAAACTATTAACGGTTGTTACTCTGTTATGTGTTTTGTATAATTTTCCGCAATAATTGGGTAATGTGAGACCAATTATAAACTTGATGCCCAAGTGTATTGCTAACTAGAAGTGAATTACCATAAAAGAAAATGAAAACAGATTAAAAATTTTATTTGAAAAAAAAAAAATATTAAAAAAAAAAAAATGTAAAGATTTTTCTTCAAGTTTGTGTAACTAAAATGAAATCGTATTTTCGAGTAGTGTAGGTCGCAAAATTATAGAAATTTTAATCCCAGTAAATGCCTTTTATCTATCCAATAAGATAATCGAGGAGAAGATGATAACGTTCTTGCTTAAATTTCACCATAAGTTAATTCAATTAATCTTTTCATTAAATATAATGAAACGGAAATTACCCCAGATTCTGTGATGTTATTGTGAAAAACCAAAAATTAGACTTGCTTGCCATATAAAGGCTTGTTTTTTATGATAAGTCCTATATATGTAGAGGTCTAAAAAATGAACTTATTTGATCCAAATTATTTAACCGTTAATTTTTTTGCTAAATTGCTACAATCGACCAATGTTCTGACTATTCACGAGGAATCTTGTATGGAGTAGGGTCCAAGGGTCCACATAATTTTTGTCAAAGTTATAGTCATGAAAAAATTTTTATCGCAAAACATCATGAATTAGGCCTATAAGGGATAG
Source organism: Glossina morsitans morsitans (assembly GCA_001077435.1). Classification (NCBI taxonomy): domain Eukaryota; kingdom Metazoa; phylum Arthropoda; class Insecta; order Diptera; family Glossinidae; genus Glossina; species Glossina morsitans. The sequence continues at coordinate 22,635 of CCAG010021879.1, read as the reverse complement.
TAGACCTGAGAATCCTTGTACGTGGTGGTATCCAAAAAAATAAACTTAGGCAGTCCAAATTCGATAAGATAAGGTTCTCTCATATTTAATATGAAAGACTCATCCTATCAATGGTCAGCAAATCGCAGACATGTGATGACTTACTTACTGACCTTAGGCTCGAAAAGTCGAATTTATTAATAAGCTTAGTATATGAGACTATGTCAAATAGTTTTCTTAGATCGAAAGCGACAGGAATACAGCTTCTGCCAACATTGATGTATGTCCGCGACGTAGATTAAAAGTTTCGAAGTGCAACGTCCAGGTCGAAATCCGAACTGTATTATTGTTATTCAAGAATGAATCAAGCGATTCCCTCATATTTTATATGGAAGACTCGCCCTATCAATGGTCAGCAAATCGCAGACATGTGATGACTTACTTAGTGAACTTAGGCTCTTCAAGCAGTCTACTTTTAACTGTAACTCTTTTGCTTAAAAACACACATTATATATATATATCGATGTATAAAATATGATATGATATGAAACAAAAATTCTTATGCTAACTGTTGGGAAAGGTAAGTCTCAATACTTAAATTTTTAAATTTTATTACATTCACTCTACAGGTTGTATATATATATAATAGTTCTTCTTCTTTTCTTTTTTTTTGCTGTCATAACCAAAGTATAGTTGAAAATTTTTTTTTTACACTTTAAAAGTCAATCTTTCTTGATTTTGTTTTTTTTTTTTTTTATTTTTTTCCTTTTTGAAATACATAAAAGAGTAATTTTACGGTCATTGCGTAAAACGTTCAAATGGTAAATTGTATTTAAAGTAAATAGTCTGGATTGATGAATGGATTTCAAAGATTTCATCACCAGACATTTACTTCAACTGCAGTTTCAACCAAAGTGCAACAAATTGAAAAATACACGCATATATGTACATATGTACATATACATATACATATATATAATGTTCCATTTAATGTGTAAAGATTGTAAATAGAAAGGAATGTGTGTTTTGTTAACTTAATTTGATAACAACAATTTTCAATGCATTCACATTTATATGTTACAGTTCGACAAGAGAATGAACGTTTAATGAAGGAAACGATGGAGCGAGGACGTTATGGTAAAAATTTAACTGAGACAGCATCCTCTTTATTAGCAGCCACCACTTCGGCATTATTAACTCTGCCCCAGCAACAGCAACAGCAACACCACCACCAACAGCAGCAGCAGCAGCAGCAACAACAACATCAGCAGCAGCAGCAGCATCAACCGCAGCAAATATCAGCAATACAGCAGCAACAACCTTTCCAGCGCCAATAGCATACACTTCCTTATTTACAGCAAATTCCATAACAAATGAATAATTACCGGTTGCAAAATGAATTACAACTAGAATTAGAACAACACGAACAACAACAAGAACAACAAGAGCAAAATCAGCATCAACACCTACGGAACGAAGATCGCATTAATGTCAAGACAAACATGAAAACCTCATTTGTAACCTCATTTGCTGTAACACAAATATATCCTGTCAGCAGTCAAACTACCGAAAGTAGTCATAGGACTGATGCTGTTGATGGTAACGGTAATGGTAATGGTAATAAAGCAAAAAAGCTGTTGTTTACTTTACAAGCTGATAGTTTAAGGAAATTTCATAGTGTCACTATAGACAACAACAAACTACTGAGAAACAACTATTACTACAACAAGAACAAAAACAAGAATAAGAACAACAACAGTAACGTAACAGTTGGAAATGCAAATTTTTATGCGAACAAACAAACAAATCCTAAGCAACAGTTATAGCAGTAAGTAAGTAAGAAACTAGCAACAGAGCATATATTCTCTAACATGTTATGGCAGTTTGCCATGCACACACACAGACACACACACAAACACGCATACACCGACAGAGCATAGGAAAGCAGAACAAACAATAAAAACCACAAAAGTAGTAGAGGTAAGGAAAAAAAACAAAACAAAAAGAAAAAACAACAGTAACAACAACAACAACAACAACAACCACAAATAAGTAAAAGTTAGTATTTTGTAAAAACAAAGAACAAAAAACAAAAAAAAGGAAAAACAAAGTGCGAAAATTTTTCAATTGTTTAATTTTTTGTTGTAAGTCAAAAACACGCACAAAATTTTTCGCTCTATGAAACTGGTGTTTTGGTTAAAAGAGCAAGTAACCAGTGAAATATGTTAGGTTTTCCCCTTAACAAACTTTTGGTTTGTCTTACAGCTTCAATTTCAACTCTTTTTATATATCTTTTATTTCTCTTCACTCTGTAGTTATCTTCTATTCCCCTTTGTCTGATAGTTTTTCTTGTTGTCATCATCCCAGACTTAGTGGTATATTCTGGCCGTTGTGATCGGTCACTAGTCATAATGAAAAAAAACTCCTGTACCACTTTGCTTGATACAGTTGTATACGATGCCTTTTCCTATTAAGGCTTTTTATGGGAAGTGATCAAAGAAGTGGTCCGATCCGCACCATTCGTTCCTGGACTGAAACACATCGATTTAACAATTTTCATTAAAATTTAAAAAAAATGACCTGTAGATTAAACAGAAGAATACAAAGTGGACGGACGGACAGACAAACTGAGCTCAATTTAGAAAACTATTCAGAGTCGATCGTTATTATAACAGCTAAGTTTAGCTCATTTCCTCTTAGGCATTGTACACGACCGCCCACACTTTGTATATCCTTGCACCAGAAGTAGTGTAGGGTCCACATGAGTAGCCGAGTGAGTAAGAATCGCTACCCAGTACCAAGTCCGTGTTCACGATTCCCAATTTCCAATGCAGTAGAATTTTCTTTGGTTGTGGTTGTAGTGAGTGTTCAGACGTTATAGGCATCACATTTTCTTCTATCTCTTTCTCTTTCTTCATTTCTTTACGATCGTTATTGTGTGATACAAATGGGCGACATCTCTTGAGTTGACATCTCTTCTTTATTTCATTAAATCGGCCATGTTGAATACACTCAATCATTTGCAATGAGCACCCATAGCTAGAGAAACCGTTGCCACCTTTGAAATGGATTCGCGGTCAAAATGAAACAACTTTGTACTGAAAAGTCAAGCATTTCGATTTCCCTTTCGTATTTTCAGAATGGCTTTATAACCATAACCAGAACCATAAGGTTTACTTGAGAGAATAAGAACTTGAAGATAAAACAACGAGCCCTTATAGCCCTTAGACTCAACCTTGCCAATGGCCATCGTCTCCACATTACGGACCTGCGAACAGTATAGGTAAAATTCTCACATACTATACGTCTCCTACAGACTATATAACTAATTTGCCAACGGTGTGTCACACATAAAAGGATGTATCGCCGTTTCCCTAAGACGTAAGATACTGTTTATGATTTTACGTGTTCATCCGACTCCTTGTGAAATTCATTTCTTACCATCAAATTGTGATTTTTCGGATACAGATCTAAGAGGGATCTACAGATCTAAGAGGGATCTCTAGCTACACTTTTACAAGCAAGTTATCAATAACAAATTTAATTGCGGCGTTTCCATGGTAATCCCTTTTCACATGGGCAACGTGCTTTAAATTGTTGTTAACCTTTTCGGCAGTCGCCAGCTGCGTTGAGGGGGAAAGCATCACTGATGTGTACTTAGGTTTGTCATCTCCAGAATTTCTCACATTTCGTCGAATGTGGGATTTGCGTAGCGTAGCGCACATGATCGCATTGATCGAAACATGCCTGCTTTTCGTTTGATATCACAAAAAATAAACTTACTTCCAAATTTTTTCCTATTTCTCTTACTCTCTCTTTCTCTCTCGCTCCCTTCTTCTCTCTCTTGGACCATGAGGACTAAGAATTTTTTCGTTTAAATATCCCCAAGTCCCTCAAGTCCCCAACAAAATCAACAAAATTCATTCCTCTCGGCCCCAAACATTATCAAATGGAATGGAATATGTAAACGTACTTTTGAGTGCTGGCAGGTAAAGGTAGTCCAAAAATTTGTTACTGTTTTTCATTATGAAATACAACCCTTTTTTTTGGTTAAGGAATAAACTTGGTGTTTTGAACGAGTTAAGTTTTTCTGCAATCCGACGAATCATTATATATCGATCAACTGTAATCGTAACTTTTAGTTGGTCGTTACCAGTGGTATTTCACCTAGCAGAACGCATTGATCCAACCTTCACTGGAAATTTCCAGAAAAAAATTTTGCAAACCGATTTTAGCAAGTGGGTCCTCCTACAGCAACAGCTCCATACTTAGCACATATTCCTCTATGTGCTTCTGCAGCTCTTTTACCTTTTTCCAAATAAAAAAAATTTTATATGCTCATTTCGATCTTCCATGTTTTACTTATGTCTCACTACTATAACAAAACCCATCCCATTGAAATATGTTTGCAAAATAGGGATAAGCCTGCTCTACATAACTATATTTAACTTTAGCTCTAATTATCTGTTTAGGTACCTGAAAAAACCTGGTGTCAGGAAAAACGGCAAGAAATTTCCGAACTATCTAATATATATACGATACAATATAAGATTGATATAACGAATGAATGCAACTCTGCTTATCCTGCACGATAGTGGGGGCTATTAAAAGACTCCAATATGAGTACAACTTTCTACCGGTCCACAGTGAAGCAAAAGTGCTGCAATACGATACCTTCAGTAGTTTGCGGTGAGAAGATCTATATTTCATTATTTTATACTAAAGTATAAAGTAACCAATTAATGATAAAACATTATCTTGGGTACACCAATTTAACCGCTTAAATATAGACGCTTTCACACAATTTGAAAAGCAACAAAGAAATAATAGTCGAAGTCAGTGCATACTCGGCCATGTTTCTCTTCTTCAATTTCAATCGGCTTCCTTATCTTGGAGCTAAGCAGCTAATCATTATAGGCAGAAAGAGAGTTAGAGAAATATAGGTCGACATGAACTCAAACATATATAGACTTCGCTTGCTTCGGTTTTCCAGAAGCGCACACAGATTGTCTCTATCACTTACGTTATTTGCAATATTTTCTGAAGATTGGTGTTCGAATTTCAACACCCGGCAACACTAATATAATGCACACTTTTTTTCAATTTGAACTTTTTCTCAATATGACCTTTTTCTCAATTTGACCTTTTTCTCATTTTGAACATATAATGCACACTTTTCTCAATTTGAAAAAACCTTTAGCTTACAATCTATTTCTAAGACTTGGATAAACTATCTATTTAAAATATTTATTATTACTCCTACAAGTTTACTTAAAAGACTTGTAATAAAAGCGAATTTATTTTTGATTGCAAAATTTGTTTTGATAAAAAATGTGCAGAATGTTTAGATAATTATTAATTAATTTTTTTTGAAGATTTGCTTTCAACGTTATAGAACTCTATTAATAAATAAACTGATTAATTGTGTTAATTAATTGTGTTAGAATTATATTAAAAAATTCACTTTGATATGCAAAATTTGTAATTTGTGATGTCAAAAATTATCAAAACTACTTGATTGTTGCTAAATTTTATTTGGATGTTTTATAACAAATTGCTCAGGAATGGTTTGAGTTCATATCGACCTATATTTCTCTAACTCTCTTTCTGTCTATAGATCTCTTTTCGAGTCAATACTAGATATTGCAAAAGACGGTTCTTCTCTCTCCTTTTCTTGCTCTCGTTTTTCTGTATATATCTGACTCCCACTCGCTCTCTTTCTCTCTCTGTATCCCTCTAAATCAATCTCTTTCTCTCCTAGCTCCCTCTCTCTCTCTCTCTCTCTCTCTCGCTCTCTCTCTCTCTCCTATTTTCTTCATCTTTTTATTGTCTTAACAAAATTTCATCTCTAAACTCTCAACATTTCGTTTACCCTCATTTGCACTTTAATTCTCTCTCTCCCTCATCCCTTATAGGATGACTATTCGTGTTGGATATCCAACCAATGTTCATCTATTCTATTTTATGTCAAAATCTTCTTATGTCAATCTTCCATTTCCTTTTTTCTTCGTTTTCTCAGCAGTCTTTTAAACCTTTCAAATTTATCTTATATTTTTCATCTCCTTTTTTCTCTCCGAATTTGAGCTTTAGATCTTTAGTTTTTTCCGTTTTTTTTTTTTTTTTTTTCAAAATGGAATGTCAACTTTGTCAATGTCACCCGTTAAAAGTAAACGACTACAAATTGTATTTATCTTCGTTTGACGCTGGGACGAGCAAACTAAATAGAAGCAAAAAACATTTTAAAAAGTTTTGAAAAATGAAAGAAAAACACACAATAAAGCAATTTGTTCCTTAGGACAGAGTTGCATTTGGTTAGTTTTTAAAATGTCGCAGCTAGTCACGAATCGTTTTATCCAATAATCCAGAAATCAAATGTAAAATATGTATAAAAACAAAAAACAAAGAAACGAAAATCTAAAGTAGAAAATTAATAATTTTGTATACGTAAAACGATTATAAAAATAAAAGAAATTTTGAAAAAAGTTCAGAAGAGCTTAGAAAGAGATAATAAGCAAAAAGACTAAGATCTTCTTGCGCAAAATTATTGAAAGGTTAAAATGTAAAAAATGGAGATAAAACAATTTTTTCCTTTCTTTTTTTTTAATTATAATTAAAAAAATTATTTAATTAAAACTAGATTCTTCTTTTCTATTTAATTGCTAAGTTTTGTTGCTCAGTTTTGTTGCTCAGTTTTGTTGCTAAGTTTTGTTGCTCAATTTTGTTGCTCAATTTTTTATTAATCAAAATATTTTAAAAAAAGTGAGCTTGGTTTTAAGGAAATTTTTCGTACAAATTGTAATAAAGGAATAAGTTAATTATTTCATACATATATGTATATATATATAAATATTATATTAATTATAAAAAATCCTACTAAAGGATTTTTATTAATTAAAATTATTAATTAAATTAAGTACGCAAGAAATGCAAGAAGATTTTATACGATTAAACCGATTAACAAAAAGCCGACTTTATTGAAAATATGCTCATTTGCATTAAAAAAATAATTTAAAATTTCCGTTTCGTAGAGCGCAGCAGATTTATTATTATATTAAGAAACATTTAAACAAGGTTACATTGTACTTCAAATTTCATTACTTAATCATACGATGAAGGCGAAATATTTTTATGAAATTCATTTCATAATTTGTGGTACTTTTTCGTCTCCTTATCCACACACAAAAAACTCGACCTTTAAATAAGGATTATAAAAAGAAAGAATACGAATAGAATGCAATAGTCAAAAGAGATTAAAAATTTATCTTCAGTTGGTTTTCAACCATTGTTACACCCTACAGCATCTGTTATACAAGGGTATATTAAGCTTGTGCGTATTCATGCAACGCAGAGAAGGACTTGAGACTTGAATTGAAAATCATATTTTGCATCGATTTAAGCTTGCCTGTCCGTCTGTCATTTGGTCTTCTCGTGTTCCCGCGGTCAACCTAAAGGTCGAAGATCTTTGGACATATTTTAATGAAATCTGGTATAGTAATTTGTTTCAGCCCAGAAACGAACGCTTTGAAAATTAATGATCGCCTACTCAATGCACCATAAGAACAAATCCATATTAAATATTACATAAGAAGGATTTAACAAATAGTGCTAGCAATCGTTTCTTGGCATATTATCTCCGCAATGACTTCCGCGCAAGCCGCCAAAAGCAATGCCTACAGAAGACAGCGGCAATATACACTTTTAAACGCAAATATAATTCACGCGTCTGGAGGACTTAAGTTACACATTCTCACGTTTTACAATTCCTGCTGAAATGGACTCAATATCAGTACCATGTGTTTGATGAACCTCTTACCCAACACACCTTAAGCTGAACGTTCCCAACCTTTACAATATATTTAAAAAGGGAAAATTTATCTAACAAAAGTTCGAGGATTGTCACGTACTAAAACTTCGCCCTAATTCGTGTAATAGATCTGAACGAAAATCTAAATGTCGTCTAAAAATTTCTATAATAATTTTATGATTTAATATAGTTTAAGTTCTTATACATACATATATATATGTATATGATCTATTCCAGTATTTACTTTTTGTATAAAGTAGTTTAAAACAAAGAAAAAAAAGCCTTACTGCGTAACTCTTGAGGAATTTTCTGCATATGTAAAGAACTTTTATTTTTGCTATAGCTAATCCTTTTTTTTATATTTTTATACCCATCTCCTTATCTAATAGCGGAAATTACAAAGTACCAATTCCTTTAAACCAGTACGGTTTTATTATTAAAATCGCTTAGAATTTTCTAGAAAGTACGTCAAAATTGAAAGAAATTGTCTCCAAGTGCATAAGATTTACTAACTTATTACAAACGTGAGAGCAAAGTTTCGCAATTACTTGGCGAACTGTCTTGCAAGGCGATTATTAAAAAAACTTCAAAGCATTTGAGAATACGATTCGGAAACCATCTATATACACAAGGATCTTTCTTTCGTAGAGAACATCAAATTTTTTCTCCACTTTGCGCTAAAAAGAACCGCAATCGAGGCCATGAAATCTTTCCTTGAAACTTTGTTAGATCTCATCCCACCTGGATATAATTGCATTTCATTCGCTTGGGTAGCCGACTAGATGAAAATCGCAAGTGACAGGTCAGTGTTCGCAGGTTCAATTCTCAATGCGGTAGAGCATACATAGAGATAGAGCCGCTCTCTATCGCTTTCTACTTCCCCAGTCGCTGTCCAGCACGTGTAGGCGACACTTCTAGAGTATTTGATCATATTCAAAAAAAAAATGTCATATATCACTTCCGGCGTGAAAGTGATCCTATAGGGGCCCAAGTTCAAGAATTTGGATAAAGTTCGTGAAAAGTTGAAAGAAAACCGATTCCCAATTACAACGAGTAATGATCCTCGGTAGGCGAACTTGTGCTTGTCTTAGCACTACTTTTATTTCCACAGCAAAAAAATGAACGTTTGGGAATTCGAATTTTGACCCAAACATACATAGGGGTTGGATGAAAAACAAACCCTAATAGGGGTAGAAAGTCAAATTTCTAGTTTCCTGTGACGGAAACTGAAAAATAATAAAATTTTTTGCGAAGCAAATTAAGTTTGCTAAAATTGGTTTTCGTCACGTGATGTTTTGGGAATTCCCAAAGGGGATTTTGGAATATGTGGCCTTTCATGACAGGTATGATTTTAAATATAAATTATGTACAGTTTCCGATGTATTATTATCAAAACGAGTTCTAAGCGAAATGATGTAGAATACCTTCGGCTTCGGCCATGTCCGACTTTAGTATGCCAACTTCCTTTTTCACGAGGATTTTCAAACGGTGTCTGATCAGCCATTTTTTCATGCATGATACAGATTCTAAGGCGATGACTCTAATTCCACACAGTTCGCAACTTAAAATGCTTCAATTTCGGATTAAAGCCCAAGGAAAAGCTTAAAATGTGGCTTAAGGGCAGATAAGAGCCCTTGCATACCGATAAAGGCAGTTTCTAGTGACTGGAATGGCTGTTAAAAGTCATATTGGACACGAGTGGAATGACAGCAAATAAATCAATAAAAATCAATAAAAAATATTATTTAAAATATTATTCGACTATTAAATTTAAAAACTTTTTGGATTCCTATCCAAATTCCTTTTTTTTACAAAAAAAAAAATACAAAAATAATGCGTTTTTGGCCTACAGCCGATCCTAATTTCTACACTGAAACCAAACCTTCTTGGTCCCTATATTGCCGTGAGCCGGACAAAAAATGGAAACCTGCATATTCGCAGCCTCCACATGAGATACGAACTTGGTATTGGACGGATTCGAAAGCAGCTGTTAAGGGAAATAAGAAGAAGGAGAAGGAGGAGGAGGACTTAAACGAATTTTTGATCAAAAATTGGCCCAAAAGTCGTATACGTCCTGCTGCCTGCCTGCCAATATACTATGCGACCGGAAATCGTTTTATACGTTTGCAAAAGGACGATCCGGCTGGTTTCAAATGCGCCCCATTACCACTTAGCCTGATTGAAGCACGTCAAGTTCGAGATATTTTATGTGAAGAGCAGCAAATGAAACAGAAACTTTTGAAATTGATAAAGAAAGGGAAGAAAAATGAAGGAAAAGAACGAACAAAAGACAGACATACTTTCTAGTTGAAGACTAAAAAGAAGAAATTGAAAAAATACGATTAAAATTTGAAAATGACTTTAGTGTATTAGAAATTAGGATCGGAAAATAATTTATAATTATTTCAATTTATTTTTTAATTAACAAACATAATGATTAAATTAAATAAAAAGAAAGACATTAAAAGCTCATGGAGGAAAAGTATGCAATGGGTTCGGGCAATGTCAGCCTGTGACCTAAAGGTGCCACAAGTTTCCACATTTCGAGATTAGGACTTTTTTGTGCCTTAACTGTCAACTTCTATAAAGGTCGAGCTGCTTAAGTTTTATGTATATGTACATTTTACTCTAATACTCGTTCGCATAGCGCGATTACTTCTCATTAAATGATTGATTCGATAGGTTTTACAATTTTGATGCATAAATTAATTATTTATTGCCTTTGTCTCCTTTTTTCAAAAAAGCTAAAAAAAACAAGAAGAAAGTCGTAGCTCTTTTCTATGACTTTTTTTGTTTTTTTAATTTCATTGAAGAAAATGTTCTACTTTTTAAAATCATTAATTTTTCTAAACGTCTTGCTATCAAATTTCGTCAAGACCTTTCAAATGGAAAATCCTACAGAAGAGGAAATTATTTCATTTGATAATGAAGCAGCAATGATTTTGTTTAATACGTCCGATCGATCTAGCGATCATAATGCATCTCCGATTAAGGGAGGTTACAGTGCGAACAACCATGAACTGATCAAGCATGTTGTTTCCATTTTATATGATAATGATCATGTATGCGGAGGTAACATAATAAAGCCCGATTGTATACTAACAGCAGCACATTGCTTAACGAAACAGTAAGTAAAAGAGGAACAATTTTTCATGTGTGCATTGTTTTTGTCTTGAAACTTTTATAACTAGAGGAATGATTTTATCACCTGCCAAAATGAAAGTAGTTGCTGGTCAAGCGCATCGTACACAAAAGTCGAATACGACGCAAATTAGAAACGCAAGAAAGCTTCTGGCCCATCGTCGTTGGATTGGTGGCTGGGCGTTATATTGTGATATTGGGCTAATTAAACTTGAGAATGAATTTAATTTAAATAACGATTTTGTCTCAGTAATAGCTTTACCTCAATATGCAGTTGCTCCAAATACAAATTGTACAAGTTTGGGTTGGGGCCGTTTATATGAAGTAAGCGGGAATTGATTTTCAGAGGTATTTATTATGAATTTTTCCTTAACCTTTAGAATGGTCCCTTGGCTGATGATATACAAATCGGTGATTTCTATATACTACCTTGTGAAGAATTAAAAGACATATTGGAATTTCCATATTCTACATACTTGAGTCCTGGCATGATATGCGTAATCCCACATTCGACTGGTGTACAGGTGCTGCCCGGTGATTCTGGTGGACCTCTGATATGCGATGGTTGGTCTGACTTTCATTGATAACTTTAATAGCAGCAAATCTTTTTTGCTCGATAGGCTTTATTACCGGTATTGTCTCTTGGAGAAGCGAATCGGGTCGAAGTTTCTTCACTGACGTATTTTATTTTCAAAAATGGCTTAATAACAATTTAAGCAGCAAAATGTCTTTAAATAGAGATAATTTATATTTCATGTATGCTTTGTTTGTACATATAAATATATATAGGTTGATGTCGTAAATAAAAGCACACCTAATTCTCTTTTTACACGGCAGATACTTTTCCAGAAAATTCGTGCAAAAAATTGGTGTAAAAACACCGTATAAAAAAGACATCGACTAAATGGAAAACTAGTACCAAAAAATTCGTATAATAAAAATCGTACAAAAAAAACATCGGCTAAATGGAAAAATAATAGACTGATTCCAGACATATTTGTAAGGAGTGAGAATGAAAATATTCACAGAAACACCCAAAAAAAAAAACCAAACATAATTCATAGAATATTGAAAATCGTGTTAAAACAAAACAATTCGTGTAAAAAGAGAATTTTTTTAACTCTTGTTAAGTCAAATTTTGGGTTAAAAAATTCGTGTAAAAAGAGAATTAAGTACATTTACAGATCTTAAAGCAACGAAAGCGAGAAGTAGCTTTCAGCTACGTGGTTATAATTCACTGGGTTGAGTAAAGAAGTTCATTGTGAACACGAAGTTCTTCCTTTGAACTTTAATAAATTGTGGATGACAGTAAAGATGGAGCATTTAACACATCAACCGTTTTTCGTAATTATCGTATGCATCGTAGACGAATTACCATCGAGAACCTTTTTATAACATAGCATGTCATAAACTTTTGATTTATTTTTTTTATAAACCATCTTCTTAAGGAAAGCGCTTTGAATTTTTGTTTTCTTGAATTTACTTCATGACTTTGATTTTGGTATGATCACGAGATGATAGCATTTCTCCCTTCTATGTGTACTTCCATATTGTTGCCCTGCTGGATTAATCAAATCTTTACCGAAATACTTCTAACCTTTGACGTTAAGAAAGTCAGATTGGTATCCAAAGGTCATTATCACCGCACTCGTGTAGATTATGACATATGAGCTTAATCTGGTTAGAAAAGCCTTTATTTATTTCAATTATTATCGTCTTCAACTTTGCGAAGTTGTTCATGAACACGCTACACGCCGCAACGTTAGATTTGCAATAGATCTACGATTTTCTTCGATTGGTACACAGGAGCCATTCTCGTAATAATTTAATGAAGATAACTCCTTTTGCAGACGTCAACTCTACGATTTTTGTCCTCTTCGCTTAACTTACAAGAAACCCTATTCTCGTACTTCTATACATTTCCCATTACAACAAAACAGATATTGCTTTTTGTGTTATTTCTAAATGGGTTGGAAATTTTTTTTAAGTGTGTGCTGGATTTTCGTCTAGCAAATTTTCATTTTCCTCATCCAACGTCTTTCGCGGCGTTCGAAAGCGTTCAGCGCCTTCAAGACTACAAATTTTTAAACAAAATGCCGCAAACGATTTCCTAACCGCTTCATTACTGATTACATTTTCGCCCCAAGCCAACCTGAACATCCCAGTAGCTTCAACTGCCAACAGAATAGCATAAAATGTCGGAATTACTCCTTACTGACACTCGTCTCGTTACACTTTGACACAACCCCCAAAGTCAAAGTCATGTAGCCCAAAATTGTGGAAGAGACAAACGTTTATTATTTTCTATAAAGTAATCAATTTCAACACAGAGAATTCATTTCTGCACCTAATGCAAGGTCATAGTTTAACATATAATTCTCAATTTGTTTATCTCACTGAAATTTTCATTGTAGTTGACAAAATAAATAAATAAGTAATTAAAGGCCGCCACTATCCTGGAACTATGAAAGGTTCTTAAAATGACGAGGCCGAACGTTGTATTTCTGAAACTTCAACCCCTTGTCGTAAATTGCATCTATTGCTTTGTTTAATGATCTTCTCAATTTCCTCAATCATTATTGACTGATAGCGCTCCCAAATAATGCTTTCATTGCACTTGTCCTGACCCTTAATTTGTCCCACGGACACTCCGCAGACGTTTATATCTAAAAGAAATACATGTGCTTTACTCTTATACGAATAAGGAGACTCACGAAACCCACTTACCGAACGGGCAGATCATAAACCCTTGGCCATTCTATATCCTATCCTAGCTGTGATCTCCTTCGATCCATGATTTGCAATGAGAGACTTTCTTTTCTTCCGCATGATATGTAACACATGACCCAATAAGTACGATCAGTGGGTAATTGTCTACATGGAGACAGCCGCTTTTCCATCTTACTCCAACCGAGATCAGATTTGCTTACTCACAACACATTGATAGGACTCATCAATAGGATATAATAATTTCTTTTTCGCGGCTTATAAGATCAGGGAGGGACGGCCTTTTTTAACATAACAATACCTTCCGTCTTGCATAGGTGATGGGTATCAATAAAATCGGCAAAAGCCGAACATGATATCGCTCCTATTATACAAAAGCAAAGGTTTCAAAAATAATTTTTTTTATTTTTAATTATTCCTTTAGCTTCTTTATAAATTTTTTTCTTTTTTTTTTTTTAAAAATTCAATGCATTTTTTTTTTTAAATTCAATACATTTTTTTTTTGCCTTAAATAACACAAAAAATATTTGCATAAATTGTTAGAAAGATAATTAAAATAATTATTAAAATTGTTGTGAATTTATGTAAGATTGTGCCTGTCACCAAAAACGTATTAAGTAGAAAAAAAAAAAGAAAAAGATATGAAAAAAAAATTATTTTAAAACGTTAGATAACCACCCAAAAGAAAAAAATCGAAAACTAAGATTATTGCAATAATTAAAAGATTGTATAAAAAATCGATAAAAATAAAAGTTTGTTGTAAAAAAAAATAAATAAATAAAACTCATAACAATTACTAGAACTTAAAATAAAAAAACAATTCCGAATCAAAGCTTTAATATAAAATACAAAAATAAATGTAAAAAACAATTTAAAAATTAGAATTTTTAAGTCAAACTGAATCAAAATAAAATATAAGAAGAAGAAGAAGAAAATGTTATAACTTAGAATTAGTTAACGTTGAGATTGAAGACGAAAAAAGAACACAAATAAATAAATGACAAAAAAGAAAAATTAGAAAATGTATATAAAAAAAAAATTAAAAAAAAAATATTAAAAATTAATATGTTAACGAAATTATTTCCATAAATTTATTTTAGACTATAAGTAATAAATTAAAACAAGAAAACAACAACAACAGCAACAACACAATTCTAAAATTTAAGTCAATGTATATGTCAAAACAAACATCATCATTCTCATCATAATTGTTATCATCATCATCGTCATCATTATCATCGTTATTATGATAACATTAAACAGCAACAACAACAACAAAGGCATTTGAAATTATTAATTCTCTGAAATTTGTAATTTTAAGAAAAAAACGTTCAAACAATTTTTGACAAAAACAAAAACAACAATCGACAAAAAAAGTGACACGTGGGCTCAAAAGTTTAACAAAATAAAATAGGAGAATAAAAAAAACTTTTATGCCCCCTTTGAAAAATAAAGAAAACAAAAACAAGATAAAGATGAAAATATATATTCAGTCAAAAAACTATCGGGTATTACCGCAAATCCTTTTTTTCTTTCCTTTCAACCCAACATTTATGAAAATACACATTATGTCAAAAAACTATCGGTAATTACCACAAATCCCTTCGTTTTCTTTCTTTTCACCTTACAATTTTAACGATCTCGCATAAAGTGGACCCAATGTGAAGTCATGCACTTATATCAATGTTAAAGGACCTTTCGTAGGTAACCTACGAAATGGCTTCGAATTTCTTAATTGAATTATCTTTTAAGGCCTTTACCGACTCGAATCGCCTTTAGGGGCAAGAGAAGTCCCTGTGAGACCTTCTTCATCATCCTTTTAAAACAATGAATCAAAGCGTATTGTTGACAGTTATAGTAGAACTCTTTTATGGGAATTCGTTGTAAGCGTCTTGAAAATGAAGTTCTCCAATTTTACTTCCTCACCGGCCCGAAAAGACGGTCTACATGCAGCTTTTGAAAGTTTAAAGTAAACCGCTACCAATTTTAGTTCCTTCGGAACTTTAACAAGTTTCTTGGTCGATATGCTGAAATAGATTATCTTAAGGGATACTCGTGAAGTTTATTAATCTTAATCTTGACTTGTGTTACCAAAACTTGATTGATAGCTTCCCAACAATATCATTTTGATATTCTCCATTATTTTCGCATTAAATGCTTGTTCTTGTTTTTTTGGGGAAAATAAATTCGCAAATGCTCAAAAAGTTTGATCAACTTCTATATCCTATTTATGTCGGACAAGAAATTACACAGCAAAACAGGCAATGAGCTAAACTTCGTTTTCGATAAGTTCAAATCCACGTTTGGTTAACATAAACAGGCATTGGATAGAAATTATTTCCCGAAATTCTGGAAATGATCACTCCGCACAGCTTAAAAAACAAATGAAAACATTATAGTGAAAGTCGGGCCAACATTTAATACCTTACAGCACTTCGTTTAACGCAGTTATTCATATACATGCATTTTTAATGCATTTTTAAAATAAGGCTTCATTGGTCGAAAAGTTGTCCGATCCCAAAAAGCGTCTTCCTGGTTTTAAAACATGTCGACGCAACGGTTGTAATATCTTAAAAATTGTGACCTGTAGATTGAATACAAGAGAACAAGATGGACAGATGGACATGTGGGCAGACAAGTTTAAATCGATGCAAGAAGCGATTTTGAATTGATTGGTATAATAATACGTGCTCCTATCCCACGTCCTTCTAGCATACAACCGCACAAACTTAATATGCTCTTACACTATAAGTGATGTCGGGTGTAGAAATCATTTAAAAAATTATAAAAGCTATTCCCCTTACTTTCCTAACAATATACACGATCTAAAGGAACCGATAACACAACAACAACAAAGAAACAAAATTATAATTTATAAATGTTAAAATTTGTTGCAAAAAAAAAAAGAAGAAAATAAATGAATAAATGAAATATTACCAAAATAAATAAAAAACTCAAACTCTTTACCAGCGAGAATCAATTAAAATGACTTAACTAAAAAAGAAGAAGAAAGAGAGAAAAAAACCAAATTATAATTATCACCTATGTGTAGCATCAGTGTGTATATGATGTTATAAGAAAATAATAATAACAGATAAAACGAAATCAAAAATAAATAATAAACAAATTTGTAACTGGTTTAAATAAAACATTGTAAACAATACTTTTTATTCCAATTAATCAACAAAAAGTTTCAAATGCGGTAAGTAAGAATTTGTCAGTTCGTTTGCCTAAATTAGCGGAACGAAACTGAATAGAAGTGATTATTATTTCTAATAAGTAGAATAACAATAATGACAATTGAAGGTTTGCTTGCTTACATCTAATTGCCGGATGTAATTGCGGGTGTAATGCAGATATTCATCAAAATAAAATTCTTCTGAATGGTTACAAATAGCGGGTGTGGGACTTGCGCTTGTTTATCGCGTTTCATTTCAAGTTACAATTTGTAAACTAAAACCAAACAGTGAAAGCATTCTTTGAAGTTCGGCTGACCATTAAATATCCTACATTCCTTCATGTAAAAAATTTATTCGTATAACGATTTTTTAAAATAAATTCGTGATTTGGAGCACTTGGAACATGTATGAATATAATAAACTGAACAATAGTTACCTTAGCCCATTATTCGCGATAGGAAAAATTAAAAAAATACAATAGAAAATCAAGGGCTTACGCTTATTTTTAACTATTAAATACATCACATTTCGGCACTTGATGTCTCATCTATAGGGGAGTGAACGATTTATGGTTGACTTTATTAACTCAAGTTCAATTTCTTTCTTCTACATATTGATTAACAAAGATTTATTTGTAGTAAAAGTTTTTTTATGTAATTATTCAAAAGATTTGTCTTCAGTAAAAGTTTTTTATTGTTTTACCCTCTTAAGTTGATATGTTTGTTTTATTAATTGATTCTTCATTTAATTATTTTGTTTCGATGTAAGTATTATTATTATTATTATTATTATTATTATTATTATTATTATTATTATTATTATTATTATATAAATTTAGCCAGAGAATAAATTCCATATTAAAGTCTTAAAGTAATAGCATCTAAGGTTTTCGGCTTTATTTTTATTAATATTATTATAATTATTATTATTATTAAAAACTCTACCGCACTTGAGATTTGAACCCACGACCATTGAATTGTATTTCTCATTAATTTTTATTTAATTTTTTATACTTTTTCTTCTTCCCAACTTTTTTTTTATTTTTAGTTTAAACGAGTTTTAGCAACACTCGCAGAATAACAAGACGAAACGGGAAGTAAAGAAAACGTTTTCCGACACTAACCTTTTGCTTTTTTTTTCTCTTCTCGACTTAAACATCTATATGCACTTAATTATTTTCAAAAACTTTATATTAATTATTTTAGTTATCAATTATTAACTAATATGTCCTTTTTGTTGTTGGTTCGATATTCACAAATGAGAAAAATTGGCAGCATTAAGAACAATAAACAGCTTATGCGAAGTAATTTTTTTGCTTAACAAGTGGAAATTTTTTCTAAGCTTAAATTTTTACAACATCTCTATTTTTTCAACATGTAAAATGTAATAATATCATATGAACTTACATTTATTTAATTTCTTTTTCTCCTGAATAAGATTTGATTTTTTATATATTTTCGAAACATTTTATTAAACATATTCTTTATTTTTCGTATGTAACCTTCATAAAACTTATGTCTCAAAACAGTTTTTCAAGTTCCAATACTTATTTCTCGGCCTTAATAGGGTTTTTTCGCATATCTGTTCCCCAATTTTCGAAGGCAGCACATTTTTATCTTCTTCTTTTTACTTTTTAATTTACGTAATGATAGCCCCAACTTTCTTCTTCTTAATGCAAAGAAAAGAGATTGTCTTTCTTTCGATGTCAAAACGAACGAGAGTTACAAAAAGATAGCTAATCAGTGACCAGGCTATTCTGTTTCTCTTTTTCTCTCTCTGTCTCTCTCTCTTCTTCTTTCTCTTTCCCTCCCTGTCTCTGGGAATACCAACTTTGTGGCAAGAGTTTAATATCTCTAAAAGCTATGTCGCAGAACATTTTTTAGATTTTCGATTCAACACCTTTGTCTCTTTATATTAGAGAAATTCTAATATTTTTATTATTATTAATACCGATTTTCTTCCAATAAACTGTACTTTAACCAAGCAGTTGTCTTTACAAAATAATTCCCAATTCGAACAATAAAAACTTAACTTGTTCCATTCCATTTCATTTTTATATTTATTAGTTGCGTAAATGTGCACAATTTTCAGTTTTGTTCCAATCCATTATTGATCTTCTGCAAGACACAAACCCAAACATCCCTGTACTTTTTTAAATGTCTTCTGCAACTTATTGTGTGTGTAAATTGCCTCTTCAACTTATAATACGTAAACAGAAGAATAATTTACGTATAGAATGGGAAAAATGCAAATCAAAGAGAGTAGCATGTGATACCTATCCGGAATAGTTGATTTACATTATTATTTTGAAATAATCATTAAACACACATTTCAAAATATGTCTATACTTATTGCTTGTCAATTATTTAAAGCACTAATTTCAAGAATTTAATTAAAAGATTATTTTAAATTATAACGGGGTACGTTTCAAGAAAGCGCGACCGCTTGAATTACAAAACTTGCAATGCGTACTTGAAAAATATAAATATAGAAATAAAAACAAAAATGTGACATGAAATCGCTAGTTAATTTACATTTTCGGAACGACATAGATTGATCGAAAGCAAATTCTAAAGCTCTTACATTGTCTGCCTAGAATTGTTCATAACTAAGTAATTTAAGGGAATATTTGACGAACTATTTCGTTTATATGCGGGAACTGCTATTCCGATCGCAAAGTAATTCACAAAACCGAAAATGTTGGTGAAAAGTTAAAGCTACATCAATCAAGCTTATCTCACCTTTGCCACATCACCAGCTCAATAAAAAACTTGCCTAATTTAACTATCGGAAAACGTATGGAAATTTATCACGGAGCAAACGAGCTGTTACTACCTTTTAAAAATTGTCGATGTAACCATAATTTTGATTAAGTATAAGAAGAAGAAGAATTTTTTGAGCGCCTATATCTTTATTAAAAATCTCGGGAAAATAATCTTAGATGTGTAAATAAAATTTTCGGTTTTTGATAAAATTCAACTTTATTCAAAATCTACTGGTTACAAAGGTTAATAATCAAAATCATTACCAAACGTCACTCTGTCAATAGCTTATCGATGAACTCGCGAAAACTTTGATAGCCAAATAGCGATTTCGCATATCTTGAACTTCTGCCAACCACTGTCCTGCTAAATAAAACTGAATGTTCGTCCTGATTAGGAGTTAATCGGAAGGGCCTAGATATAGGAAATATGCGGAGTGCGATGCAACCAAAAATTATTCCCGTGGTTGTTTTTTCGGGAGACGAACGGACTTTCGCGAATTTTCATCGTTTTCACGACGACAACTTTTTGCCCGAAACCTCGCAAACCACTTTCTAATTGTTTCGTGGCTTACTGCATTTTCATTCCAAGCCAACTTAACCATTTCCGTTGCTCGAGCCGCATTTTTTCCAGTTTAATCCCGTTAAAAACAAACTTCTTTCAACTTTAAATGTACATTGAAGGGCAGTTTGCAAATCACTGAAACTCAAACTTCAATAGCTAAGTTATCTATATCTATATCAGAAATGTTGGAAAAATTGAACAGGCCGGAAGGCATGTTATGTGAAGAAACCAATTTCAAAGGAATGCATTTATTTGCAAACCTAATGTGAAAAAACTACGTGAACAGCTATAAAAATCTGTTTTGTCGACTTCTATTTATACATTATTTATTAATAATGAAATTCCTATTTTCGTTTGATTAACATATAAGCATGAATTACAATGCAGAGTTGCATTTTTAGACAATTTTACGAAAAACTTTGATAAATTTGTCATTTTTCTCTACAATGTTATTTATTAATTGTATTATATTTTTTAATTATTATTATGTATTACATATTTTAAATAAATTTAGTAAATTAATGGTTTGTGTGCAAATTTTTTTAATCGACTTTATTTACACGATTTTCTCCTTTTAGTATCAGTTCTATCATATCAGATACAGCTCTGTAATAAATAAGCGGCGAATTGATGCTATTGAACGATGAATAAACTGGTACAAATGGAATGAAACGAATGGAAGAACATTTTACAAGAAGAAGAAAATTAGTAAAAAGAAGAAAGGCCGACACAACGACTACGAAGCGTGTGTGTTAATTTTTTGTATTATATTTTTTTTGTGTGTGTTACAAAAGGAAGATTTTATTTAAAGGCTATCGAAGAAAAAATAAAGTTTAAACAAAATTAAATAGTTGAAGAGAGAGAGAAAAAAAGAAGAAATTATCCTTCAGCTAAACTAAAGGAATTTCAATGGAAATCAGCTAAATTTAGTTAAGTTTTTTCATAAATTTTATTTCGGTAAGTATATGGAAACAGCAAACTGCATACGCGTTTATATTCGAATAAATTCGAAAAAACAAAAAAAAACTATTAAGCGAAATTTATAAACTTATCAAAAACAAAAAATATATTTATTTTTTTTTCATGTTCATTTGTTCATTAAAAATGGCAAACATGATAATGATGATGAACATTAACACCACCGCCACCATTGCAACCACCATAACGTTAATGACGATGGTTATGATGATGATTACGATGATGATTATGAATGATGATAAAAATTGATATGGGGTTAAAGAAGAAGTACGCTGGTGTGGATCATAAAATTAAAAAAAAGAAAATATACTACATCGTTGCAGACAAGTAATAAAGTATTTTGACATTAAAAAATCTTTATTTAATCTGCACAAAAAAAAAAAAATTAACGTCGTCGTCAACAACACTGCCAGTTTAACAGCAATTCTATTGCCTGGCTTAACGGCAACATTGATTAATAAATTATAACAACAGAAGAAGAAGCGGTCGCAGGCATTATATTATCAACTCAAATATATATCAAAAATATTGAAAGTGTACGCAAAGCAACGCATGCAAGTACAAGTACTTCAAATCTGTGCCTGTGTGTAAAATTGAAAACGAACTACATATATATATATATACATATATATACGCAAGTACGCACACAGATCTATCATATGTATATAAATATACATATATGTATATATAGGCATACATGTGTTAAATGTTAGTCAAAAATTCTTCGTTTCTTTTATATTGAGTATATTTTCTCCACACTACACGTACGCAAGGTGCAGCCAGAGTTCTGCGTTGGTATTAGTTGCAAACACTAGCAAACAAACAAACACATCCACTAACTAATACCTTTACGAAAAGAAACAGGAAAATTTCTTTTTAGAGGGAGAGAAAGAGAGAGAGATACATTTTCTCAATTACGAAACGCCGCAAATCAGCGCCAAAAATTATTAAAATCCAGTAAAACAAAATAATAGTAATAAAAAAGGGAAAAAGTTATATAAACTAACAACACTAAGAGACGCAACAACATCGTTAATAATTTTAAAAAACTATCATAATGGAAAAAAGAATAGAATTGGAAAGACGTGCTCGTAAAGCAAATCAGGTAAGTGCGTTTTTTTTTGTCTGTTTATGATTACACACTTTTAAGCGTTTTACAATAAGTCTAACCTCGTCGATGATCAAGATTAACTAAATTCAAAGAGGAGTATCCCAAGATTTTAGGACTCTCTGTTGTGATTGTGATAACATTTGGAAGATTAAGTCCACAGCCAATATTACGTAGCAGACATTTAGAAAAACGGTGTTTTACAACTGGCTCGTTGATTAAAAATGGCTAAAAATGAGGTTAAAAAAGAAGCAAATGTTAACGTTGGCTTATAGATAATATCGTATGCCACTATCTAGTAGTTTTGTTCTTAACCAAAAAAAACTTCTTAGAAAACTCTCTATGGCTCTTAACGAATTCTTGAAACGTCAGCAGGTGAAAACTCTTTCATCT